>JAESVK010070722.1:0-14013 GCA_017140935.1 Hamamelis virginiana
CGTAAAACGCTTTGACAGTATTTACCGTTGGATGCTGTCAAAGTTGTTTAAATGACTGTATTTTAAAAACTAACCGTCGGATCGCTGTGATTTTTGGCAGACATGACATACATATAAACATTATCTAATCTAACGGTCGATTTTTCAAAAATACCTCTCCAATGAAGACATCCTTACGATAAGAGCGTAAGGACGTCCTTACAAGATCGGAACACTATATATATATATATATATATATCCACATGAAGGGCTATAAATCATTGTGTGATGCATATTTTAGAAAAGTGATGGATTAGATATTGTACTTATGAATGTCATGTGTGCAAAAAATTACAGTGATCCAACGGTCGGTTTTTCAGAAATGTTACTGAGAAAAATTGTGACAGTTTTTGGCGGTCACAGTTTTTCATTGCTATATTTTGAAATTGACGTTGGATCATTGTAATTTTTGGTGTGCATGAAATTCATAAGTCCAGTATCTAATCCAACGGCCAGTTTTCCAAAATATGCATCCTACAATGATTTATAACTCTTCATGTGGAATTAATTTATATCCACACATGTGGACATGATCATTACTCATATATGTATATATAGAAATGATCGAGTCAGTATATGCTTACATAAGTTTACATAAGTTTATGTAAGTATTAAGTTAATAGATAATTGTGGGATATACATTTTGAAAAACTATGTATGTATATGAATTCCCTACGCACCATGTGCTTGTTTGTTCTATACTTCCTGATTCGGTTAGCTCACTTCACTATCTTTGCCTTTTCTGGAAAATCGTGATCAGCTACTTTGCAATGTTGCCTTAACCATTACCCTACACATTGTGCTTGTGATTATTTAGTTCATTGATGTTTTATTGTGGCTTCTGAACATGGTAAATTGGCATTCGACAATGATTTTTCAATGGTTTCCTAGAATTGTAGTTTCCAATAATTAAAGCATCACAGCAGAAATTTGATGGTTTAGATTTTTTTTAATTTTGTACTTGCCAAAGAACACTCACTTTTAGTTTGAGCTTGAAATCAGGTCTATTAAGTCCACATTTTGGGCCTTATGCCCGCGCCTACATGGATGAAGATCCACCTAGCACTAGAGAGGTCCAATGCAGATCTCTATGCTCAGTGAAATCATGGAGGCTCTTCAATACTTCAGTTGAAGGTGTTCCACTGTTCCTTTACTTTTTATTCTTTAAAAAAAAAGAAAGATTACACTTTGCTCCCCTAAAGTATAGGTCATTTTCAATTTGGGTGCCTTGATTTTGATTGCAACAATTTGTCTCCTAAACTATTAGATTGTATCAAATTATATATTTCTTGTCGGTCAGCCATTTCTTTCTTTGAATGAAAAATAATGTTAAGCTTGTTATTTTTTTATGCAGTATTTATCTTAGATTGCTAATGTGTTCATAAGCATATCGGTGAAGTTTTATTATTTTTTTCAATATATTTTAATTTTTATGAATTATTGAAGGAAAATTTAGTCGCTAAGTCCAATTTTTTTTTAATTTTCTTGTTGCATTAAGTCCTGCACATATTTTTATTTTGTAAGAAGTCATTTTTACATAAACGGACTTAAAAATCACCCACGCCACTTTCTTACTTAACATCTTCCATCTTTGGAGTCACAATTGGTTTATTTTTTGGCGTAGTTATGCATGACTTCAGAGTTCAGACCCAGCTCCGTCGTTAATAGCAACACTTTCAGAGCGGCCAGATTCGTCATGTCATGTAGACCCGGCTCCGTCGTGAACAACAACTCTTTCAAACCCAGACCCATCATGAACAACAACTTGTTCTCTCCATATTTGATGTTCTTCTTAACACTTTTATTGAAGAAATTAAGAAAATGAAAATAGTAGTAAATGAGACGTACAGGGAGATAAATAATCAATTATTTATAAGAGCATACGAGGTTCATCTCATTCTTCTTTAATTTATGGCATGATTTCATGAATACCATGCATCCCAAAGCATCACTATCAGCACGCATATGCACCTCAAGATCCTCTATTAGATGAGTTTCATTCATTAATGTATTATGTATAATTTTAGGGGTCAAGGTTGTAAGTGTCTTTTACAAATTTAATAGGGTTAAATTAGTCAATCAAAAGTTTTTCAAGTTAATTAAGCCTCTTTGAAGTGCACGTGTGTTGCACGTGAATAATTTTAAATACTATTAACTATATTAAAATAATAATAATATTTCATTTTGTATATATATTCATTACATAAAACCATAATATAGGACTTATATATTGGATCAATGTGGAGATGGATAGCATTTTTTCATATGTCTAATGTGACAAATTTCTTTAATTTTGGTTGAAGTTGATGTAAGATACTGTTCTTTTTTAGTATCGGTTACAATGACTGCTTGTTTTTTCAAAGTCTTCGATTATTAATTTATAACATACCAATAATAGTCTAAGATGATGATAAATTACAGAAAAAATTAATATTAACACTAAAAAATTAATGAATAAATTAAATTTGGAAATGAAAATAAAGATGTCATATTAGTTTCCTAAAAAGTTTATATTTGTTAAGATAGATAAAAAATATTGAGCTCGATCACTATATAGTTCTCAACCTTATGTTAATATCGATAAAAATTTTTTCCATATTTTATTGAGGAAAAATATCCATGTAAAGAAGCTTTTAGCATTTATCTTTTAAAATTAATTTGTTAAAAGTGCCAATAGTAAATTGACTTATCCACTTGTATAATTTTAGTGTTAAAAGCACTTTCAAATACAGTTTTCAAACACAACAGACTTCTAGCTACTTCTGCTTTTGCTTCTGCTTCAAAAGCATTAGTAGATAGTAAAAGTGAAACTATCCCAAACGGGCTCTTAACTTGCTTCCGGAAGTAATGAATTGGATATAGACCGAGATAAGTGGGACGTGAGAAATCCATTTGGACTAGTTGTAGGGAAGAAAACATTTCTGTTGCTTTGAATACAAATGGTAGGATTGAGACATACATAATTCGTATGCAAGTACTTAAAAGATATTATATATATATATATATCAGAGATGATAATATAAGGCCGGCCTTACGCAAAGTTGTGTAAGGTCGGCTTCATATGGCTAATTTTAGATCACAGTTCGTAAAACTGACCGTTGGATTAGATGCCGCCCCTCCTCTGTATGTCATGCCTGCAAAAAATCACAGTGATCTGACGATTGGTTTATGAAATATGTCATTGTGAAAATATGTAACTTATTTGTTCTTCAAACTATCACCATTTTTTTAACGGCAGTTATTGCAAAAACCAACCGTCAGATCACTGTGATTTTTTGCAGGCATGACATACAGAGGAGGGGCATCTAATCCAACGGTCAGTTTTACGAACTGTGATCTAAAATTAGCCATATGGAGTCGACCTTACGCAACTTTGCGTAAGGCCGGCCTTATATTATCATGTCTGTATATATATATATATATATAAAAGATAAAATTTCATGACCCAAAGTTTCTTTTAGATAAAGTTACATTCTTAGTCTCTATCCTAAAAAAAAACGAAAAAGAAAAACAAAGGAAGGAGTTTGAATAAAAATAAAAAATAAATTAATTGGGTTTATTTTTTCATAAAATACTCTCACTTCTGCTGTCATAGCTCGTTGGTGTGAACCATCGAGGAATTCGATGCATCCATATTAGTGGAATTTGGTTTTTTGAAAAACAAAAGGAGTCGCCACCTTATTTTTAAGGAATAATGAAACCATAAAAAATATGTTTTATTTTATTCAAAACAAAACAACTTCATTTTTTTGAAAAAGCTTGATCAACTAGTAGAGTTGGATTCGGGATTAGATTATGACATAGGAAGGTTCTAAGAAACATCTTGTAGACACCCACTTCACCCTAATTAAATGTCTCTTAATTTACTTGGGCTATTTAATATCTCATGCACATAATTCCTAACTAATTAAAACACATAAAAATTGAAAATCAAACAAAATCCTAAAAAACTAAGATACTTAGTATTCTAGGGCAGACTTGAGCTCTATTGGCGCCTATATATCGTACTAGTTTCCTAGTAAGTTTCAAAGTCCACGTAATTCGAACTTACATAGGACTCATCCTATTGTAGGGAACTACATTCATGCAAATCTTTTTCTAAAGGTTAAAGTCTTTAGCATTATTGGATAAGAATTCTTATTTAGATTCTCTTTGGATAAAAATCCTTATTTAAAGATAACTCTTATCAAAAGAGAATTTGATTTTGAAAATAACTCTAAAAGAGTTCAATTTTGATAAAAACAATTGAAAACATAATTTTATTTGAATAAAAACATTTGAAAACAAAATTTTGTTTTGAAAACAATATCATTTGACAAATAAGTCTCTCAAGACTAGAACTCTAATTGAATTAAAAGACTTAGCATTATTGCAATTCTTACAATAAAAAAGTCCTATAGAGATAAGAAACCTCTCCTACCTTAGGGTTTCTAAACTACACTTAATCTTACTTGTATCTAGAGGCTAATTCTATCTAAACTAGGGTTAATTGTGCACATAAGCATGCTTCTAAGTTAATATCCAATTCTGGAAAATAACTAAAATTCATGAAAACATGAAAATTAAATATGAAAATGCATGCAAAAAAATAAACTAACTCTACCCTAATAACTTCTAAGGGACCTAGAGTGTAATTTCTATGTTAAAATGACCTAAAATTGATTTAAACCATGTTTTTAAGCCATTTTATATTCTGGTCAGAATATTAAATGTACTTAAAATCATGTTTTAAATATTCTAATCATCCTAATAATCCTAAAAGATGCTAACTAACACAATCTTACATGTTAATATGCAAACTATGTAATGAAAACATGCAAAAAGTAACTTTAAGAGTCTCAAAACTAAGCTACTATGCAAACTAACTAAAATGCTTATTAATATGCATATATTTAGAAAAATAAAGTAGCATATATACAATAAAGAAACACAAGGGAAGGAACTCACCTCATGCAATGCTCCCTCGTCCACAAGTTTATATCAAACAAATGCTAGAAAAGTAAATACAAGGGAAGAGACTCACTTCATGCAAAGCTCCCTCGTCCACAATTGTACATCAAACCATGTATTTAATCATCTTATATAAACAATATCTTTCTAAACATAAACATATATCAAACCCTAATTCTTAAACCATGTATCTAAACTTGAATTCATAATAAAAACCTAACATGCATGCTAAAAACAGAAAATAAAACAACTCTAATTATACTATAATAAACCCTAATCATGCATACTATCTAAAACAAGAAATCCTATCATGCTTTCTAACATGAAATAAAAACTACCATGTATGAAATAACAATGCATGCATGCACCCTAATATACAACTAGCATGCAAAACCCTAACATATATAGTACCATGAAAACCCTAATATGCATATTAATTCTAACATGCATTCATGCAAACCCTAACAAAACTTTAGAAGAAAGAAGAAGAAGAAGAAGAAGAAGAAGGTGAAGAAGAATTAAGACCTATGAACTATAATATAACTAATATAAGTCCTAGAATGCTTCTATTCCATTAAATACTTAAAAAGGAAGAGGGAAAAAGAAGAAAACTTACATTTGAGCTACTGTAATTCTCCTTTTAGCCTCCTCAAGAAGCCTCCAAGAGCTCTCCAGCAAATTTAATATAAAAAAAACCCTAAGTTAAAGCTTCTATTTATAAAGGCTCAAGTATGGACGGTCAAGATTAAATTCAATCTTAATGATCCTAGAGCTCATATTAAGTCTCCCAAAGGTCATAGTAATCATATTAGGTCAAAAAAGTTGAAATTAAGAACTCGGATAAAAGACCCCAACATAATTAAAATTTGAAGTTGTGTAAAACTAGGAAAACACAAGAGTGACCGTCTTGGGGTTGGACAGCCAATCGTCCACCCTAGGACGGCCAACCGTCTTCCCTTGGATGGTCCTCATAATCTCCTCTCCCAAAAACCCAGATTTCATGGAATCCGAGGTATTTTGGGACTTTTCAACTTGTTTTTGATGTATTTTTCTCATTTTAAGTCCAAATTTGATGATTCATAAAGGAAAAGATTCAGGACTTAATTCTCTACGTTTCTAAAAGGGCTTGAGCTCGATAAACATTGACCAAATCCAAAGGGTTAGGATAACCAAGCTGATTTAGCCGTTATGAGCATTCTACTCAAATTAGGGTTTTAAAATTGACAAACCAATTAATCACAAGACAATTTCCACTTCAAGAAACATGTTCTGAAAAAAAATTTGAAAACATTTTAGATTTATAAAGGTCGTTAAATTTGGAAAATGGTTGCGAATGGTCAAATTAGGTCAAAACCCTAGAGATGGTTAATTGACCATTATGAACCATTATGAACCAAATCACTCTCAAACCATGCCGATGCTAGAACTAATCCTCTAAATAGACTCTAAACATCCATACAAACTCAATGAAACAGATCGGGATGAATTTGGAGGTCAAACAGAAATTATGCGAGAAAAATGACAATTCTACTTTCAAGTTGCAAAAGTTCTCATTACAATTGAGCTTCGATCAGAATGACATAAAATTTGACATGGGCATTCCTACACTCTCTAAAAACTAAATACAAAAGGAATTACTTGATTTCGACACAAAAAACTAAATAAAATATTAAACTCTATCTACCTAAGGAAAAATGACATTTACTAAAACTAGGGTTTTGAGGCCTAATCCTCCGAAAATGATTGGACATTCTACTTTCAAGTCAAACTTTCTCTTCAAAAATGTAACAAATGTCAAAATATAACATTAATGCATCGGAGCACATAGGTGCCAAAATTTGACATTGATGTCATTTGGAGTGCCAAAAAAATGACATGGATGCATTGGAGATGCTCTGATCAACGTTATCAAATATCCCTATATCAGCAGACACAATCAAGCTATCATTCACGAAGGGATTAAAGGAGGAAAATTAAAAAAGGAGAAGGGTAGGAGAGTAAAATAAAAGGATAAAAAAATTGAGGGGGGTAAATTCAAACTTTTAAAAATTTGCATGGCATAATATTAAAAGAAAATAAATGTCAGGGAGGCATATGCCACCCCTGGTGGCCAAGTACGTAGCTTCGCCCTTGACTAGTACAATAATATTTGGACAAGAAATTTGTAGTTAAAGCTCATATATTGGCCCTTGCAATTAATCCAATGAGGCTTATATATATATATATTACTGATATAAGCATTTTATATCAATAAATTTAAGAGTTTTTTTACATAACAAATACACAAAGAAATTAGAAATTTCAAGGACTTCACGTTATAAAATTGAACTTCATGGTATAAAGCTTTAAATTCAAGGATTTCTGGATAAAATTTTTTTAATAAAAAGGAAAGATTCAATACGATTTTTGAAAAAAAAATAAAAAATAAAAAATAAAAAATCCAATGAGCCACTCTTGATTAGGTCATCATTTAGATCATGCATGCATAGCAAAAGAAATCATTTTAGCTTTTTATTTTTATTTTTTTCGATTCTAAATAACAACCCATATTTTTTTAATTTAGGTTAATTTCCAAATTCTTTTTTAAGTTTCCAAATTAGGCTAAAAGCTTTGAACCAAAAAAAGAAAAAAGAAAAACAAATATTAAAGATATGCAATTAACTTATCTTTCTAATATTACGTATATATCATTAAAGATAGTCTGTCTTAGTAGGAATGGTGCGACTATTCATCAAATCGTTGGCTCCAAAATAAGGTGAAATATCAATTTCTATAAACTAAAAGAATCTAAATTTTGTTATAATTTCCTTCCGCAAGGCCAAAAAATCTTGTAAATAATATAATTTCAATCAATTATGAGAAAATCTCTCTCTCTCTCTCTCTCTCTCTCTCTCTCTCTATATATATATATATATATATATATATATATATATCCCTTAAGATAAAACCTGTAGCTGCACTGTTGCTTCTCCCACTCATTAATCCATCAAAATTGGAAGCTTATAAGCAGGAGTATCTGGCGCCAGCCGGCTCCCATTTGACAATTCAATCGTCTTCTTTACAATTCGATTCCTATTATCAGTGCGTAAATGGTGGTATTTATAGTATGGAATGAGTCAATCATCTACTTTGGTATCTTCCTGAACAAAAATGGTGATACTGTTCCTCCATTAATTAATTAATTGATCAAGAATATATATAGATTTATGGGAAGTATATATATATATATATATATATATATATATGTAAAGAGATCATGCATGCATGGCTAAAGATATCAAAGTTAATTTTGTTTTTTTCATTCTAAATAAACATCCCATATGTGTTATTAAATTTGCAAACTCAAATGCTGTATATGTCCAATGCACATGTACAGATACTAATCATTTTGAGAAAATAACCATATATATATATATATATATATATATATTGACATCTAATTTATTAATTTATCTTTATAATATTACCTTTCTACTTTCAATTAACCAATATTAGAATGAGAAAAGAAAAATAATCTTCCACAAGGCCAAAAAATCTTGTAAAGTTGTAATAGATCGAATCCATGCAAATTATGAGAGAATGTCTATATATAGATATATGCAATTAGTCCTTGATCTTGGCCTCGTAAAAGATTCTTTTAAAGCATATATGCAATATATATATCCTTTATATAGACCAAAATTAAGATTATATTTCAAACTAGAATTAATATTCAACCAAAATGCAGCTTCTTCCAGCATTTCTACTCATTTTCTCATCCATTTCCCCTTTTTTTGGGGTCTCAAGAGCCCTCGACTGTGCATTAAATGTCAAAGATCCATCAAAAGTTGCATTTACCATCACAGTCGATCAATCTGGTCATGGAAATTTCACCAAAATTCAAGAGGCCATTAACTCTATTCCTTCTGGAAATGCTCAATGGATTCGAGTTCTTGTTCATCAAGGCATTTACACGTACGTAATATAGTTTGCCATGCATAATTATTCCTTAATTGAGATAATCTTAATGCGTGTATATATACTATCTTACATTTTTTTTTATAATCAATCTACTGTATGATTCAACTTTTTAAAATTACTTTTTTATTTTTATGTATAAGCAAAAAAATGGTACAGAGTATTTTTCTAGTAAAAAATTACTTCATACATATATATTTTTGTTTATAAATTAATTAAAAAAGTGCTCTTACTGTTATTGGGTATTTTTTTGTTCAAATCTGGATTTTGCATGATAATAATGCAGAGAAAAGGTGTTGATTCCGTACGACAAAGAATGCATTGTTCTTGAAGGAGAGGGAGCTGCAGTGACAACAATTAAATGGGGCGACCATGAGGCAACTGACACCAGTGCTACTTTCACCTCCTCTGCAAACAATTTTGTCGCCAGAGGGATTACCTTCCAGGTATAGGAATTGAAGAGCCCAATTGGTTAGCATTTCTGTGTTTTTTTTTCCCACTTATTTTAAGGTTTTCAAATTTTTTTCCCTTGCTTATACATTTTTTTTTCCAACATAGGATGTCTTAGACCTACTGTCACTGAGATTTGGATTCAGATTAATCTCTAGGATCGACCCACAAACATTGTTTATCATGGGCTCTTTTTCTTTTTTCTTTTTTTCTTTTTTTTTTTTCCTAATAAAAGCATGTATTCACTTTTATGTTTAAAAAAAAAAAATGAAAAAAAAAAGCAGTTCATTTAGTTTTAGAAAGTGCAATAGATGAATTATCCTTACCATAAATAATCAATACATATTTAAAAATGATGGATAATACCAATTGTTTTGATGATTCTTGGGTTTTTTTTTTCAACTTACCGTACGTGTTTAGCCCATGTGGCAGACTCTTGTGACAGAAAATATTTAAATGGTCAATTGGTCATATATATATACTTAAAATGGTATAATTACAATTTGTTTTTTAGAAAATAATGCTAGTGCATGAAAATTTCAAATCCTATATATGATCCAATTAACACTATCCAGTCAAAATATTCTAATTGTTTCATTTGGTAGTAGAATTTCTATAATCGTCCAGCGAAGCAAGATTACAATGAGCAGACGGACGCAGCGGCAGCACCGATGGCACCGGCGCTCGCAATAAGAGTTTATGGGGATAAATCTGCTTTTCATGCATGTGGTTTCATAGGACTTCAAGATACATTATGGGACGTACAAAACCGCCATTACTTCAATTCTTGCTATATTGAAGGAGCAGTGGACTTCATATTCGGTGGTGGCCAATCTATTTTTGAGGTAGATATATATCTAGTCTATAAATTAAATATAAATAGTTGATCAGGAATGATCCAACGGTGGGTTTTTTTAGAAATATCATTGTGAAAAACTGTCGTGACAGTTTTTCATACATATATTTTGAAATTCTGATATTGGATTATCGTGATATTTGCCATACATGACATCTAGAAGTACAATCGATTTTTTAAAATATGCATCATACAATTATCTATGAATTTTATGTAAGCATATTCTGACTAGATTGGGACTGTATAGTTGATTAATAATGAATTACTGTGTTATTTGAGCAGAAATGTGAGATAAATTCTACTGCCAGTTCTACTGGTTATGTAACTGCACAAGGTCGAAATTCATCAAAGGATCCAAGCGGTTTTGTGTTTGAATCATGCACCATTGGTGGGAGTGGTGATCAAGTGTACCTAGGAAGGGCTTATGGTCCTTTCTCTAGAGTAATTTTTGTTGAGTCCACAATAAATATGATGGTGGTTCCCGCAGGATGGGATATCTGGAAGCAAGCAGGTCATGAGTAAGTTCACTTAATTGCCATATTAATTAATACTAATTAGTAGGAAAATGTTAGTATTAATGACGGTTGTTTTTATGAAACAATTTTAGGAATGATATTACATACGCTGAGGTGAATTGTCGTGGGCCGGGTTCGGAGACTTCCAAGCGGGTTCCATGGGAAAAGAAATTAGGTGGACCGGAGCTAGGTGCATTTACCAGATCGGCTTTCATCGACCAAGAAGGGTGGATTGGGAAACAACCATGAATATATATATATATATATTCATGTCTTTTCTTTAATTTGGTAATATCAATCAAATGTATGCATGACAACTACTTTCCTTAATTATTGGTCAAGAATTATAATTGAAATCGTATGCTCACTCAAATCTATTAATTCCATAACTGGTGATAGTCAACTACTCCATTGCATTTGCTGAAGGAGCAAAGCTGTTTTTTTTTTTTTTGGCAAAAACTCCATTGCATTTCCTTAATTATGGATTCTGCAGGTGCATGGCCCCCCTGCCCCACAAGCTTTAATGTTTTGGCCTCCCAGTGATCAGCTCCTAGTTCCGGTCCTGATCACCAATTGATACAAAAAATACATGGGGAATTGTGCTTGGTTATAAGGGAAGAGAGCGCAAATATATATATATAGCTCTTATGCTTTGAAGCACCTCTACCTGAATGGTTAGCCATTTTTACTGTAGCTAGCCAAAAAATAGCTTTCAGGACCAAAAATGACTTCGACCATTGAAGATCGATGCTCTAAGTAATTAATTTGTTATATGCATTTGAGTGATGTTTTAAAAAGTGATCATAAAACGGTTCATCGTTAAGAGAACTTGTGCTAAAACATGAGTTATTGGTAATTGGAATATTACTTCAACATGTTAAGAGACATGCTCACACGACTAAAAGAGGAACTTCTAAATCTGCAACAGTTCTTTTTCAACCTCCTTTTTTAGCTTCTCTTTTCTTCCTTCCCGATGTGTCAGACCAATATAGAATATGTATTTTGAGAAACCGATCATTGGATTAGATGTTTCACTTATACATATCATGTATGCAAAAATTCACATTAATCCAACAATTGGTTTTTAAAAAAATAATATAAAACAATATTTTATAATGTTTTATAATTTTTTCAAAATTGTGAAAAATCGACCGTTGGATCAATATGAATTTTTTACATACGTGATTTGTATAGCCCGAACATCTATCCAAAATCGGTTTCTCAAAATAAAATACTTGTCACGGTTATATATATATATATATATATATATCAGAGCTGCTAATATAAGGTGCACCTGATGCAAGGTGCATCAAGTGGTCTCTTCTAGAGCCACTTGGTGAGCGTATTTTCGAAAACTACCGTTGGATTTGATGCTCCTTTCATGCATATCATGCCTGCAAAAAATCACAGTGATCCAACGGTTGGTTCCAACAGTTAGTTGCTGAAATATATAACTTTGAAAAATTGTGGCTTTTTTGTTCTTTAAAATGTCACCCTTTTTTCACGGTCTGTTTTTTAAGAAATCAACCGTTGGATCACTGTGATTTTTGACAGGAATGATATACATAAAAGGAGCATCAAATCCAACGGTCAGTTTCTGAAAATATGCTCAACAAGTAGATCTAGAAAAGGCCAACACTGAGAATCTTGGTGTTTATGCACATTATTTTATAGGGTAAGAGGAGTTAGGACCTAGGCTTTGATGGACTATAGATGGTTCGTAGCATGACATTAACCTAGGATTAATTGTGGGGACCTATAAATGGTTTAATTATGTTTTTAGAGTAAATTTGACAATAATACATAAGTAGATCGATCCAAGGAATTTACTAGGATCGATCCATACTTGGGACTCTACAAATGATAAACTCAAGTGAATTCCTAGGATCGATCTTGATGCTTTGAGAGGTCCAGAATACTTTTGGATCCAGCCAGCTTGTTTCCTAGGATTAATCCAAGATGCACTTTAAAATACTAAAATTTGATTTTTATTTAAAAAAAAAAAAAAACTCAAATTTGATTGGCTTAAATCCTATATTGGAACCATACTTGATTAGGGTCTGTTTTGCATGATATATAAAGCCTCCTTAGGTGTTTCTAAGGGTATCTGAGCCACCAAACAGAGGATTGAATAAATTTGACCTAAACCCTAATTTCTTTGCATGCTTCTTCTCACATAAATCATAGACTCATTGTGAGCATGCTAGTTCTGAGAAAGAGGTCAAATATTAATTAGGATCAATTTCCAACACATGGATTTTACCTATGGTTTGACACATAATTTGCAAAATCATATATAAAATAGGTATTTTAAAAAACCGACTCTTGGATGAAATGATTTGTTTATACACATCATATCTGCCAAAAATCACATTGATTCAACGGCTACTTTCTCAAAAAAATTTAAAAATATCACAGTTTTGAAATACACAGATTTTCACAGTTGGTGTTATAAAAAACCAACCATTGGATCAATGTGATTTTTGTCGGACATAATGCATATAAACAGATCATCTAATTCAATAATCGGTTTCTTAAACCTGAGCCTATTGATTTTTTAGTTGGGTAGAGTAGACAAAAGTTTAATTAGACTTTGTAAGCCTCCTCAATCTAAGTTTGGTCGGGTTGGCTCTCAAGATTCCCTACTCAACCTCAATCTAATTATGATGGCAAGGAAAATTATACAACACATGTCGAGCAAAACGCAAGCGATTTATACCTTTCAAATGTCGAGCAAAACACATATATGGAATACTTCACCAAATATATCTTCATTCATTTCATTCATTTTGTAGGTAAGTGATGGAATTGTTTACACTACTATTACTATCCAGAAACTCAAGGACCCCAGATCTCACCAACATGGAACTTGGGACTTCCAGTAAAAAAAATTGATATACACACAGAGAAGCGATCCTGTCAGGACGTCATTACGCTCGTTATCGTAAGGAAGTCCATTCTGGAAGCCATAGGAATGATATTATGAAAAATTGACTGTTGGATTAAATAATCTTCTTATGAATGTCATGTCTGCCAAAAATCAGTGTGATCCGATAATCGGTTTTTAAAATACAGTTCGTAAAACGCTTTGACAGTATTTACCGTTGGATGCTGTCAAAGTTGTTTAAATGACTGTATTTTAAAAACTAACCGTCGGATCGCTGTGATTTTTGGCAGACATGACATACATATAAACATTATCTAATCTAACGGTCGATTTTTCAAAAATACCTCTCCAATGAAGAC
>JAESVK010070727.1:0-11840 GCA_017140935.1 Hamamelis virginiana
GATTCTCTTATTATCCATCAAAATTATCGACGTGTGGCGATAATGAAGTCCAAGATATTTGGAAATTATATATCAATCTGGCAAAGGGATTGCCTAAATCTCTAATTAGTATCTTCAACTTTTTAGTGAATACCAATGCGGTCTCTAAACTTTACTTTTACTCGATTTAGTCCAATTTTTTTAAAAGTGGTACAAATGTGGAACAATAACGGATGGAATTAACATTCCGTTTGTCTAGTATTACGTTGCTATTCACCCCAAAGTGGAAGATAGCAATTTTTTTTTTTTTTCAAAAAGAAAATTAAAAATATTAAAAATCTTATATATTAAATTGTATCTCCTGTATAAAACTCTACTAGCATTGGTCATTGGGCCTATTATGCATTTCATTTCTTATGGTTTTGGGCCATGAGGGAATGGACCCAACTCTCGATCCATTTCCATAGGAGATCTTAAGTAGATTCCCAAGAATCATCCTTTCCGCCGAATCCTATTTCCCCATTGACCCCCAACCATTACCCACCCATACCTCACAACCACATCCCCAGTGGAAGCTCTCACTAGCAGGATCCAATTGCCAGTCATTGTGATGCACGAATACAATGACAAGCAAGTGAGAATAGAGGGCTTGAGCCCCATGTCCCACATATTATTAATAATACTAATTAGAGTAATTTTCTCATAGTTATGTTTACATATATGATCGAACTTGGATTTTTAGTTTTTTTGGGATAATTATTTTAAAAAACCAAGCTTTAGATTAAATTTTCTTCTTATGCATGTCATGCATGCCTCAAACTCTCGTCTTTTCCCTTTCTCTAAACTAGTAAGTTTCCTGTCACTAAAGCTAACTTTGGCATCGAAGGGTTTTTGGCAGGCTCCACACCGAAGTATCATTAGCTCGGTAGAGCTCCCGTTAGCTTCGTGGAATGGAAGAACTACCTCTGGTTCCTGTTATGTCTGTTATGTCTCTTGAGTAGAATTGAGTTCTATACTATGGATGAAGTTTGTATGTTGGTTGATAATTTTTCCAACATGCAAGAGATTAGAGGAGCGAGCTCTACATACAATCATTTTTCTCAATTTGCTAGATTATGATTTCATTCAACCCATCCAATTAACTCAACTCTCCCATACCCCACTCTATAATAAAAAGTGGATTCTCACCACAGTATCTAGTAATTAATAGGGGTTTATGCTTTCATACTATCTATATTTTAGACATAAATGCTTAAATATATTTGATAATTATTGGCAAATTTTGTCTTTTTTTCATGCTATAATAAGGAAACTAACATGTTTAATGAAAAGTATTTTGTTACAGGGAATTGTTTAGCTTATTGGAAATGATTGCAAGTTATTCAATATTATTATTAATCATATATAGCACTTCAAAGCATAATATAAAAACAGTAAGTTGTACATAATAGGCTGGCCTGGCAATAGTTACTATGCGGGCAGATGAGGCAACTGCCGCAAGTTGCAGCATCCTATGATCCTTTTCACTTGAAGTAGTCCCTTCATAATCCTTAGATAAAACCAATGGAAAACTTGCAAGATTCTAGGGTGTGTTACCATGATAAGCAAAAGAGTCCATGCAAAGAAAATGATCAGCCGCCCAAGCAAGCGTTGGAGAAAAATAGATGCTAAAGAGATTGAAGAAAGAGCTCCCGAGATGAGTGTGACATGACTACAGATTTGAGAGTAATTTGGGCAATGCTTCTTAATCCAAAGGCTTATGCTATAAGTGCACAAGGCAATGAAGAAAACCCACATATATATAGGGTGTGTCCGAAATGGTGATGTGTCTTTGCTTTGAAAGTCCACTTGGAGGAGGCCAATCAGCAATGATATGAAGGAAATGAACTCTTGCAGGCTGGGAAAAAAAATCATAAAAAGAAAAAAAAAATTTGCTTTAGATTGCAAATTTGAGAGTAATTTGGGCAATGCTTCTTAATCCAAAGGCTTATGCTATAAGTGCATAAGGCAATGAAGAAAACCCACATATATATATGGTGTGTCTGAAGTGGTGATGCGTCTTTGCTTTGAAAGTCCACTTGGAGGAGGCCAATCAGTAATGGTATGAAGGAAATGAACTCTTGCAGGCTGAAAAAAAATAAAAATCATCAAAAAAAAAAAATTGTTTTAGATTGCAAAATTTTCTAGTGCAGTAAATTAAAGTGCTCAGATGAAAATTAACCAATAACAAAAAAAAAAAAAAAGGCACTCAAATGCATTTATGGATGTACTCCTGACTTCCCTATGATATGACTATATATAATGTTGTTATGGAAATGTTGGCTCCTTGCTTCTCTATTATTTCTCCAAGAGAAAGAAAATACACACATAAAAGCATGCGCGCCTAAATTGAAATAGAAATGCAAAAAATGAATTTGCATATTACAAAAAAAATGTTACAAGTTTTCTAATTGACATGGATTATACAATGGCACAAAAAAGGTGGGGAAAGTAAAGTACTTGACGATTCATTGGAACAGAGGTTTCATATATTTCATTATAATTCTAATAGACCACATCTTTAAGCATTAGCTTCCTTATGTACCGAACTGCAATTGCTATGCCCATGAATGAATCATAGAAAAAGCAACTGAGATGTAATTGCGAATGTTAAATCTTTGTTGAGTTGAGTAGTAGTAAGAGAGCTTTTAATTAAAATTTGAAAGAACCTCATGAGTAGAACAAGGTTTCAAATTCGTCTCAAGATCCGGCCACAACAAATAATAATAATAATAAGAGAGTTATTATTATTATTATTATTATTATTAAAAAACTAATAATAATAATAAAATAAAATAGAAACGTAAAAATCATTTAAGGATGGAAGATAAGGTGAGAGCAACGTATGCTTTCAATTAAGAGCAAACAAACAAGTTTAAAATAATAATAATTCATTTTCAATCAATTTCTCAAATTTAATTAGACGGTCCTATAAAATTGCATGGATCACAAATCTTAAAGACCTTAGCCCACTCCTACTCAATGGGCCAATATGAGTAGTCACATTTAAGGCAAACTTGCAACTTAGGAAAAAAAAAAAAAAGACAGCAGATTATTAATTAGGCAAATTTAGTATCTATATGAATTTCCATATAATATTTGAGAGGATCATTAATTTTGGAGGGTTCTATGAAGTAATCATGATTATATGTTCAAGGTAAGAGAGAGAGAGAGAGAGTTACCTTTGATGGTTAATATGAAGATGGTAATGTGTACTTCTTGTGCTCTTCCTATTCAATTTTTGTGCGACTTTAACCCTTTGCACTCTATATATGCGTATTGGATTGCAAGCACTTTCAAGCTTGCTCACCTCACCTTCTCTCTTGGATCTTCTCATGTTTTTGCACAAGGAACAAAACCTTAGGGTCTGTTTTTCACTTATAGCGAAATCCTATATATACATGAAACTAACATGCCCTCTCCATTTGCAGGAAAGTGCCATCAAATTGCCTTTGTTTTTTGTTTTTGGCCTTTTTGCCTTTTTGGACCTATAGTTGTAAACCCCCCCTATAGTCACTATAAACCCCCTATGGTTGTAAACCCCCCCGACACGGCTGATGCTCCTAAGTACGACTCTTTTTTCACGCAAAAAAACATACGTCAGCTGCCCCAGGACCACAACCCGCTGCCCGTAGCTGAAGAACCGACTTACCCGCTGCCCGTAAATAAGCCAAGCTACCGAGAAGGCTCTCCATTCCTGCCAAGTCAACTGTCACCCTAGTTCCAAAAACAATTGGCAACATAACTCCAATTTATGAGGTTCGAGCAAGGAGATCTGTTAACGATCAAGGGATTAGTGATACACCGGTTTTTAACTTAACATATAGAAAAAGAAAAGGAAAACAATATTTGATTATCTTCAACTTTGTAGTGAATACCAATGCGGTCCCTGAACTTTACTTTTACTTGATTTAATCCAAATTTTATAAAAGTTGTACAAATGTGGAACATTAACGGATGGAATTACCATTCCGTTTGTTAAAATTGACAACTGCTGACTAGGTTGACAATAAATTAATGTCAATTCTGTCAGCAATCCAATTAGCAACCGTCAATTTTGATACACGGAATTAATGTTCAATATCGGTACAATTTTTAAAAATTTTGGATTAAATCGTAAAAGTAAAGTTTAGGGATTACGTTGCTATTCACCCCAAAGTGGAAGATACCAAAATGTCTTTTTTTTTTTTTTCAAAAAGAAAATTAAAAATATTAGAAATCTTATATATTAAATTGTATCTCCTGTATAAAACTCTATTAGCATTGGTCATTGGGCCTATTATGCATTTCACTTATGGTTTTGGGCCATAAGGGAATGGACCCAACTCTTGATCCATTTCCATAGGAGATCTCAAGTAGATTCCCAAGAATCATCGTCTCCGCCGAATCCTATTTCCCCATTGACCCACTGCCATTACCCACCCATACCTCACAACCACATCCCCAGTGGAAGCTCTCATTAGCAGGATCCAATTGCCAGTCATTGTGATGCACGAATACAATGACAGACAAGTGAGTATACAGGGCTTGAGCACCACGACCCACATATTATTAATAATACTAATTAGAGTAATTTTCTTGTAGTTACGTTTATATATAAGCTCACGTGAGGACTTGGATTTTTAGTTATTTTGGGATAATTATTTTAAAAAAACCAAGCGTTAGATTAGATTTTCTTCTTATACATGTCATGTGTGATAACCCAAAAATTTTTAAAATTTTTATTTATGCATATTAACTTAAGTTGTGGGGTATTTTTGCGAATTTAAGAAAAGTTGATTTATAAACCTTTGTAAAATTATAAGCAAGTCCTCTTGTTTTATTCAAAAAAATAAAAATAAAATAATAATAATAATAATAATTTTTGTAATGCCAAACAGTCCTTAACGTTTTCCCTTATATATCAAAACTGTGGGCTGTTTATTTTATAACCCACATTTTATTCTTTATAAACTATATGGGGGCGTTTGGTTGGGTGTAAAGTGCTATGTAATGTAATATCAGATTATATTACATAGCTTAAATCATGTTTGGTGTGTTATGGAGCGGATGTAATCCACTTTACGGGTGTAATTTATCATGAAGAAAAGCTGTAAAATGGATTGCAGACTTCAACCAATGTATTCTGAGTAATGTAATGTAATCTACTTTACAGTCAATTAAATTACATGGCTATCCAAACCCATTTCTAGGTAATGTAATGTTATTCTGGATAATATAATGTAATCTACTTTACAGTCAATTAAATTACATGGCTATCCAAACGCATTTCTGGGTAATGTAATGTAATCTGACTTCACATTCCCTACTCATCCAAATAAGTGGGATGTAATTTGGAATGTAATTTAAATTACCAATGTAATCAAATTACACTGTAATCTACTTTACAGTCAATTAAATTACATTACATTACAGGCAACCAAACGCCCCCTAAGGCATTTGAAAGGGAGAGAACCGAGAATAGGAGTATGAGAGAAAGAGAGTTGCCGAGAGGGAGCAGCCGTAAAGGGGGTGATGCAGGCCGCCGGAATCTCGCCGTCGCCGTTCAAGAAGGTGAGTTCTTGCTTTATGATTTCCTTTCCTCCTCTTTTCTTTGGGTTATTTAGGTTTTGTGAGGATTGGGGTTTGGTTTTTGGGTTTGGTAGAGTTCTTGGTGATTAAAGGGTGTTTTTAAGTAGTCTTATGGTTGGGTTGAAGTGTTTGAAGAGTTTTAAAATCTGTTTTGGCTGTCAAGCAAGGATCCGTGAGTTTTGTGGGTTTAAATGGATTTTAGTTGGGTATATTTGACGGATTTTTTGTGGGTTCTTCTCAAAACTGAGTTTAAAGGATGTTTTTCATTTCTTTAAAGTTTATTGGGAAGTAGATCTTCAATTTAACTGGTTTAGATCTAAGTTTTGAGGCTTGGATACTGCGTGTATTTTCAAGGAAGAAAATCGTGAGTTGTTAAATACACGGGTCTGATTTTGGGGATATTTGAAGATTAAAAGCTTGAATGTGAAGCCCCTGTTTTTGGAACATGAGTTCGAACTGTGCTAGTGAAATCTTCCTGGTGTTTAGGCTTCATTTTTGGAGTTGATATCCACATCTAGTTTGGTCTGAATCTGCATGTAGTGATTAATAAGTGGGGATAGGTTTTTTTAAAATTTCTGGTTGCTGTATTGGAGGGCCGTGAGCAGTAGCAGTAGCCATGGCTGCTCTAGCCCGATTTTGAACTATAGCTTGGATTTTTCTTGATAAATCAAGTGTAATATACTTATGGTCAGTTCCTATTTAAAATAAACGTTTTGGAAAACCAGTGTGGCAAGAGACTTACATGTGGATTTTACAAAATATTAGAGTTTGAAATATGCAATTTTGGTTTTGAATTATATAGTCCGGATTAATGCATTTTAATTTATGATTGTGAGTTTAAATGACAAATGACAGGTTTTTGAATGGAGGTTTATATGTTTTTGGGTTTGCATGTGCGATCCATGGCTGTGGTGAGGTACTTTGGTTAGATTCGAACATGCATGGACTGATGAAGTCCCTGTTTTAAGCATGTATTTTGGGGCTGGGAATGTCAAAAATAAATGAGTTTTCATGTTTATTTTGAAGTTTGGCAAATAGACCAAATTCATTTGAGTTTGCATGTAGTAAATAATAAGCAAATATTTCATTTTGAGTTTTAAAATGAACTGATTGAAGCTTGCCGTGAGCAGCAGCCATGGCTGCTCCAACGCAAGCTTTATCTTGGAATTTTGATATTGAATCAAGCTAAATCCTCCTACATAAGGGTGTATAAACGTTTTAAAATAATGATATTAGTTTTTATACAATTTAAATCGAGTTGGGTGAAGGCTGGAATCCAGTTGCAGGTTAGTTCTTCGTGAAGAAGATGACCATTACCGATAATGGCATGAAGGATTATCGGTAATGGCTATCTTCATGGGCAAATTTCCGATAATGCCCCTGCCATTATCGATAAATGCTCTTTTCATTAGTTTTCTTCTTTAAACTTCTTTCCTTCATAACTTTTGCATATGAACTCCGATTTTCGCGTACCTTATATGTACGGAAAGCTTATGAAGTCTAGTTTCTAGATTCTATAGTTTTGAAATCATATTATTTTTGAAGAGAGAGTTATTTTGAAAAATACCAGTTTTGCCCTTTTTGTTTAATCCTTGGTTTTCTAAGGTTTATTTCCTAAACCTCTTGGCTCTTAGCCATGGGATTTGGCATGCAATGCCAAATCAGTTTTTGGGAATGTGTTTTAAAAATCATTAAACCTTTAGGATAGCATTTTTGGGGTTTTTGATCTTTAAGATTCAAGAGAATGGCTTTGAGGTTTAGGTTGGTTTGCTTTGGGGATCTTAGAATCCTTTGTACTTAAGTTTGATTCTTTCTTTTTGCTTTGTTTGTTTGTTTGCTTCTCAGATTTGATTTGGGTCCTTTTGAGGACTACTTGCATTGGTGCATAAGCATTGCATTGGGGAGACTCGAGGAGCCGCAAAGGGTTGGAAATACCGTTGCATTGAGGTAGGGATATTTATATTCTTACTAATATTGATGATAGATATGTTTTGAACTTTTTCCAGTGTTAATGATTATGAAAACCCTTTTATAAACCTTTGATGCAAAATTCCTCCTTTATATGAAATAATTTATAGTGAAACCTACTATTTGTCAAATATTTTATGATTGTGAAACCTGATGCATGGAATATATATTTTGTTAAACCTGTGGTGGTGAATTGTTCATGAAATGTGCTTTATATGATCTGAACGTTCTTTTGAACAAAGATAAAACTGTTGATTTAGATATGTGATCCTGATGAGAACACTTGGAATGATATGCTTTATACGTGCTTGGATTACTTCGATATAATGTTGATGTGATGATTTATGAGATATTTCAGACCCTACTGGCCCGCTAGATCCCGGTGGATTGACACAATCTAGCAAGTATCTAAAGCACTTCTAAAGCATTAAAGTTACAATATATTGAATTTAAAAATCATGAAAACCACCCACCATTCTTGAGATGATGATTTTACCATAAAATGTTGAAATGTTTTATTTAATATTCCTTGCATCAATATTATCACTGTTAGTTAAGAATGATATTCCTACTGAGCACGTTGACGCTCACCCCTGCTTTATTGCAGTATATTTCAGGTTGACTCGGGGTACATGTTTGGTTTGCATAATTCGCTGCTTTGGAAATGGTGGATAGCTGCATAGTTATTTCCTGCTTTAGTCTTACATATTTCATGAGAAATTTATTAAGTTATATTCAGTTATTTAGAATACTTCTGATCTATGATACAACCATTTGCCTGGAATGTTGGCAATATATTCGATTTCCTATTTGTATTATATTTGGCGAATTGAGACATAATGTATGGACATGTCATTTCATTTTGTTATATATATTCATTTCTTATATATCATGCGGAAATACGAATGAGCAGGACAGGTTGTACCCCTATCTTGACATGTGTCGACCTATCCGGAAGGGTCGGTATGGATGTTAGGTTGGGACGTTACATCATGCATGCCTCAAACTCTTTTTTTTTCCCTTTCTCTAAACTAGTAAGTTTCCGGTCACTAAGGCTAACTTTGGCATTGAAGGGTTTTTGGTAGGCTCCACACCGGAGTATCATTAGCTCGGCAGAGCTCCTGTTATCTCCGTGGAACAGAAGAACTACCTCTGGGTTACTGTAATGTCTCTGAAGTAGAATTGAGTTCTACACTATGGATAAAGTTTGTATTTTGGTTGAGAATTTTTTCAACATGCAAGAGATTAGAGAAGCGAGCTCTACATACAATCATTTTTCTCAATTTGCCAGATTATGATTTCATTCAACCCATCCAATTAACTCAACTCTCCGATACCCCACTCTATAATAAAAAGTTGATTCTCACCACAGTTATTTAGTAATTAATAGGGATATATGCTTTCATACTTTCTATATTTTAGACATAAATGCTTAAATATATTTGATAATTATTGGCAAATTTTGTCTTTTTTTAATGCTGTAATAAGGAAACTAACATGTTTAATGAAAAGTATTTTGTTACAGGGAATTGTTTAGCTTATTGGAGATGATTGCAAGTTATTCAATATTATTATTAATCATATATAGTACTTCAAAGCATAATATAAAAACAGTAAGTTGTACATAACAGGCTGGCCTGACAATAGTAACAAAATCCTTAGATACATATATCTCTAATATGATATAGAGAACAACTATATTCTAGTATTTATTTTGTTTGCGTGGTGGGAAAATTTTGCTAATAAAATAGATACAAGATCTAAATAGTTACTATGTGGGCAGATGAGGCAACTGCCGCAAGTTGCAGCATCCTATGATCCTTTTTAAGATGTTAAGCACTTGAAGTAGTCCTTTCATAATTCTTGGATAAAACCAATTGAAAACTTTCAAAAACCAATGGAAAACTTGCAAGATTCCATGGCGTGTTACCATGATAAGCAAAAGAGTCCATACAGAGAAAATGTTCAGCCACCCAAACAAGCGTTGGAGAAAAATAGATGCTAGAGAGATTGAAGAAAGAGCTCCCGAGAAGAGTGTGAGATGACTACAGATTGAGAGTAATTTGGGCAATGCTTCTTAATCCAAAGGCTTATGCTATAAGTGCACAAGGCAATGAAGAAAACCCACATATATATAGGGTGTGTCTGAAATGGTGATGCGTCTTTGCTTTGAAAGCCACTTGGAGGAGGCCAACCAGCAATGGTATGACATATATGATGACCACATCGCAATGGCTGAAGGAAATGAACTTTTGCTGGTTGAAAAAAAATAAAAATCATCAAAAGGAAATTGCTTTAGATTGCAAATTTTTCTAGTGCAGTAAATTAAAGTGCTCAGAAGAAAATTAACCAAAAAAAAAAAAAAAAGGGCACTCAAATGCATTTATGGATGTACTTTTGACTTCCCTATGATATAACTATATATAATGTTGTTATGGAAATGATGGCTCCTCGCTCCTCTATTATTTCTCCAAGAGAAAGAAAATACACACATAAAAGCATGCGCGCCTAGATTGAAATAGAAATGCAAAAAATGAATTTGCATGTTACCGAAAAAAGGTACAAGTTTTCTAATTGACATGGATTATACAATGGCACAAAAAAGGTGGGGAAAGTAAAGTACTTGAGGATTCATTGGATCAAAGGTTTCATATATTTCATTCTAATTCTAATAGACCACATCTTTAAGCATTAGCTTCCTTATGTACCGAGCTGCAAGTGCTATGCCCATGAATGAATCTTAGAAAAAGCAATAGAGATGTAACTGCGAATGTATAATTTGAGATTTAAAGCATGAATGAATCTTAGAAAAAGCAATTGGGCTAGCCCTAGTTTGTATTTTTCTCATTTTCTTTCTTATATTTTTTTAGTCAAAGACGTGGTTGTTGGAATTAAAAAAAAAATAAAAAAAAAATTGGAGGTTTAGTTTAGATTAGTGGATACTATATTCTTCTTCCTTTTTTTTTTTTTTTTTTTGAAGACAGGATACTATATGCTTTAGACTATAAGATCATCTTTAATTTAAAATGTAAGTGATGCAGTTGTATCCAAAATATATTTTTATTTTTATTTTTGTTTCTCTTATAGAATAATTTTTTGGAAGGTTAGTCAGTTGTATTTATGATTTTAATTAGAACTATGACAGTTGATAGTAGACGAAATGATGAATTTTGTTCATATAGTTGGGTTTCGGTGACTGCCGTGCATCGTACGGGATAGCTACTAGTGTGTGGAGATCAATGAGTTTCGTGTGATGAGAGAGAGAGAGAGAGAGAGAGAGATGGTGTGTGTGGGTTTGTTGGGGTGAGAATGCACCACAGATCGCCGACCCGGCAATATTGGCCAGTGTTGATGCCGGCCGACAAGGGTGAGCAGCAGGGGAGGGTTTCGTGCTTGGGAGGGAAGAGGGAGAGGTAACGTGAGATGAACGGGCAGGAGATAGAGTGAAATGTTACTTTTTGGATTTTAATCTCAATGCACCAATAGCCATTAGATTCTATTTAATCTAACGGTCCATAATATGAGTTTTTATATGAGTCATTTTTATGTGTAAGGTGATCCAGTCCCTATATATATATATAGATATGGAAGTGAACTTCTTGTTGGTTTTTTCAAAAAGGGAAAAAATCTACCTATTGGTCCATTCGGAACTAGTTTAGCACCCCACCCGCTGCCAAACACCAAGGTTATATTGTCACTGCAGATTTTATCGTTATTAGAGACCTGTTGAAGTGCTTGCGGTGGAGAATGCCCGTCTGTTCAAATGCTTCTTCTTCACTTTCTCTCACTGCATAAGCCACCATTTTCAGCTCCTGCAATCTCTCTCCTCAACAACCGTACAAAACTCAGTACTGCTGTGGCATTGGACGGCGGTGATGAACCCAAGCAAGCAAGAACATTCCCTTCCTCTTTTTCAATTCATGCAGTTCAGAAAGATCCTCAGCATTTCGAGGTTGACCCAGATAAAGCCCGAGAAGCCCTGAAAAAGCTTGACCAGCAGCTCTCATCTCTCTCCCAGAAACAAGTCACCCCTCAAAAGAAGTAGTAATCTTCTCTCTCTCTCTCTCTCTCTCTGTGGCTGAATTTCAACGCCTAAAGTGTTCATAAATTTCAATTATTCGATCATATATTTCCCAAATTTCCAATTTTTTGTTCAACATTCGGCCAAATTATACAATTATTAAAACAGATAAATTTTCTTTTTCTTTTTTTCCTGAATTTTTCTAATTTTTGATCCTGTTTGAATTCGCCAACGTTATGCGAATTTTTACCATGAACTATAC
>JAESVK010070730.1:0-21033 GCA_017140935.1 Hamamelis virginiana
AAGAGAACAAGCAACAAACACACGACCAATCTTAACAAGGAACCAAGATAAAACCAGTAAACCACCCAAGCTGCAAGATGGAAACCTAAACAGGGAAGGGAAATCACCCTATCCCAGAGCTTCTCTCTCTAGAACCCTCCATGTTTCATTTAAAGGAGGAATATCTTCTTTGGTTGCCTTGATTGCCTTGCTTGCCTTTTTTCTTATCAAACTCATCCACTTTTAATTTGCAGTTCTTGAAATTATTGATAAATGGAGAATTTTCTGAGTCTGTGTAGACATCAGAAGCAACTGCTTCAACAGTTTCAACCACTGCACAGGACTCTTCAAGACAATCCCTCGGCAAGACTGGACTGCTATAAGGCTTGGGGACTGGAGAAATATCCCCAGTAGTACCAGCAATTTGTATACAGTCAACAGCAGTTGAACTAGGGTTAGTAAGCTTCAGTTTTGACGACTGAGGAAAGCCCTCCAAACCCAGAATCCCCTCACTGCAGCAGCCAGTAACAACACTTGGAGGAGGAGAATGAACTCCACTACTAGAACCCTCAACAAAAGCATCCTTATTAACAACAGTATTATCCACAGTATTATCAACAGTATCAACATTATCAACATTTAAAATTTCAGCATCAGGATTATCATCTTGGAAAGTAGAAAAAGTGTTATGAACAGAGATATTACACCTCAAAATTTCCCCCTTATCAACAGCAGGGCCTTTACCCAGTCTCCTAGCTTTTTTGACAACATTAGTGAACTGCCCCTCAACACCAGTTATTGTAGTGTCATTCCCAGTTGCAATACCAACACTAGCACCAGCAGAAACCTGGTTTTGTGTTTGAGTATTAGAGACTTTGGGAACCCAGACTTTTTTGAAGGCTGCAGGACAATTAGAATTACTATGGCCAAACACACCACAATGAACACATTTGCTAGGTTTCCAGGGATATTCTACCCCAATCTCAGAAATACATCCATTCCCCATATCTAGGCAAAAAGAGTTGGGAAAATCACTGCTAACATCAATTTCTATACAAATTCTAGCAAAAGACAATCTAGACCTAGATTGTGTAAGAGCATCAAGGTAAAGTGGGTTACCAATTAATTATCCAAAAAAAAAAAAAGTGGGTTACCAATGGCACTAGCAATGAAGTTGAACCCTTCTTCAGTCCAATATTCAATTGGAACATTAAAAAATTTCACCCATACTAGAAGTTTCTTGAGCTTCAAATTTAACATCTCCATTTTGGGTTGCCACATTCTGAGGATAAGAGGTTTGCCTCCTATATGCCATGGGCCTGCATCCAGCACCCAGTCTCTAGCTTCCAAATTAGTGAATCTAAAAATAAATAATCCACTAGCTGTAGACAAAATATCAGGCATTTCTTTATGACCCCAAAGTTTGTCAATTGCATTTCTAACAACAAGGTAAGGGAGTCTCCTATCAATAAATTGACCAACCAGGCAATCCTTCCACAGCAAAATCCCAGCTTCAGCAACCTTAGCAGGGGGTCGCACAGTAAGCTTACCATCAACATAAAGGGGTTCACGAAACTGAAGGTTTTTTTTTTTTTTGGATAATTAAGAATTTATTGATCCAAGAAAAGGCAAAGCCCCAAAGAATACAGAAAGAAACCAAAGGCCACAAAAATCTAAGGAAAAACGGACAGAACCTCCCCTAAAACAGGGACAAAAAACCTGATTGACCTGCTAAGAAACAAGTAGAACAGGCTTAAGAAGAACAACCAAAGCAAAGCCCACAGCCCGGGCACAAGCAACCACCAAAAAGGGAAAACCAAAGACACTATACTCTCAAAACCTCGAGGATATGTAAAGGAAAAGCCCATCTATCACACATGGCCCTGTTAGCAGGGTTATCAACGACATTCAGAAAGCTTGAAATTTTAAGCCTAACATCATTACATATAAGAAAAAAGATAGATTCAGCACTAATGTAGGTATTCTCATGAATTCTGGCATTACGTTGTCTCCAAAGATGATAAATGGTGGAAGCCCAAGCAATCCTCTTGGTAATGGAACAGAAAGAGGAGCCCTTAATCCCAACAATCCAAAGGAACTCATTCTCCCAACACCTTGGAAATCTGAAGTGACCACATAGCTTGAGAACTCTCTGCCAAACTCCAGCAGTGAAAAGGCAGTTAAAAAACAGGTGGTTCCTGTCCTCAACATTAGCACGACAGAACACACAAGAGATAGAATGGATAAGGCCCCAATTGTGAAGCTTGTCTTGGGTAGTCAACCTGTCAAGAATAACAAGCCATGCAATAAAAGAATGCCTACTAATAGCTTGAGAAAACCACACCACAGAATGCCAAGCCACAACAGGCTTATGGGGTCTGAGAGAGTTCCAGGCAGAACTCACAGAAAAAACTCCTATAGGAGACAAAGACCAAGAGATTGCATCATCCTTAAGGGTGTCAAGAGCGGGGTAATCAGCACAGCTATTCTTAATTGCAATGAGATCAGCTGAATTGGCAACAGGCCAGTTCCAAGCAACTCCATCAATAACAGAAGCCACAAAAGCATTCAACGGAATGGCAGAATCATAAATTATTCTCTCACCATAAGATGAGAGAAGGGGACCAACAGGGTTCCAGAAATCGTGCCATAGAAATGTACCAACACCATTAAACACTCTATGCCTGATAAAAGGTCTCACCTTATCCCTCAACTGAAGTATTTTCCGCCAGCTCCAAGAGCAATTCGAGGGAATTTTAGCGCACCAGATACTACAATGCTTTAAAAGAAACTCATGCACCCAAGCCACCCAAATAGAGTCCTTCCTATAAAACAAATTCCAGAGATGTTTCATGACAGCCGCATCATTCCAATCCTTGACCCGGCGTAGACCAAGCCCCCCTTCCTGCTTAGGATAACATATTGACTTCCAGCTAATCTTAGCATGCCGGCCATTACCATCCTTGCCAGACCATAGAAAGCTGTTAAAAACCTGCTCAATTTTAGCAACAATGTACTTAGGGATAATAAACATACTACACCAGTACATTTGAATATTGTAGAGCACTGAAGAGAGCAGTTGTAGTCTGCCGGCATAGGACAAAGATCTACTGGTCCAGGACTGTATCCTGGCAAGAAGCTTATCCATCAGAGGTTGACAATCAGCAGCAGAAAGCTTCGTAGAAATGAGAGGAACACCCAAGTACTTTAGAGGCAAACTTCCCAAACAAAAACCAGTGATGCTCAGAATAGAAGTTTTAACACTATCATTAACTCCCGCCATAAAAATAGCACTCTTCTGTTTGTTAACTTGGAGACCCGAGAAGTTCTCAAACTTATACAATTCATCCATAATGATTTGAACACTGGAAGAGTTCCCTTTGGCAAATAGGAATAGATCGTCAGCAAAGCACAAGTGGGAAAGGTTGACCTCCTTGCATTTAGGGTGAAACTCATAGTCCAGGGATTGCACAGCCAGAGATAAAGATCTGGAAAAAGCTTCCACAGTAATGATAAACAGGAAGGGGGATAAAGGATCCCCTTGTCTGATCCCCTTTTTGCTGGCAAAGAACCCCGCAAGCTCACCGTTAACAGAAACAGAGAATCTGGGAGTAGTAATGCAGGCCTCAATACACTTCAAGAGGTGAACAGGGGTACCCATAGCAGTTAAAATATCAATAATGCATCCCCAGCTTACAGTGTCAAAAGCCTTCTTGATGTCAATCTTTAAAGCACATCTAGGTGAACCAGAATCACGATGATAATTAAGCATCAATTCCTGAGTGAGAAGAATATTATCCGCAATACTACGACCCTGCACAAAAGCTGATTGAGAAGGATTTATAATATCAGGAAGACAGAGTTTAATTCTGCCAGCAATGATCTTCGAAATGCAGTTATAAACAGTATTGCAACAAGAGATGGGTCTATAGTCATGCATGGAGCTAGGATTAGGAACTTTAGGGACCAAAGCTAAGATAGTGCAGTTAATTTCCCTAAGCATGCATCCAGAATTGAAGAAGGAAAGAACAGCATCAACAACATCACCACCAACAATGTTCCAAGCCCGTTTGAAAAAAAGGGAAGAAAACCATCAGGACCCGGGGCTTTAGAATCTTTAATAGAAAAAATAGCACTCTTAATCTCGTCATGGGTTATCTCTTTACCCAGAATAGCCAAGTGTTCAGGAGACCAGGAAAAACCATTGAGATTATCTAAGTAGGCAGCACGGTCATGGGACAAATCATTAGAACCCAAAATAGATTGGAAGTGAGAGACAGCGACCTGTTTAATGACATCCGGATCTTCAGTTCTACAACCATCATCCATCATAATGCAATTCATAGAGTTCATGGAGTTACGGGCTTTGACAGCTTTGTGAAAGAAATTAGAATTCTTATCCCCAAGCTTGAGCCATTGGATTCTAGACTTCTGCTTCAAAAATCCTTCTTCAGCCAAAGCTAAGTCATGGAAACTCCACCACCAATCACACAACCTTTTTTTGTGAGACTTGAAACTCCACCACCAATCCCAACAGAATTAACAGAATTGTTTAAACAATCTCCATCATCCACAATACTATCTATGTTAACAGGTTTAGAAGTATTAACAATATTAACAGTATTTAGAGTATGCACAGCATGTTCAGTATGCACTGTATTCACACCATTACCAAAAGTCCCACTAGAAATAACTCCAGAATGCTCACTATTGCAACCCGCAACAGGGAGGGGAAACGAACTCATCTCATATCTACATAGATCTTTATCTAGGGAAGAACAAGATCCATGGAGATCTGAAATAGGTACACCCACAGAAGTAACAGGGGTTCTGGAGGAATACACAAATTTCGCCACTGGTTCACTATAAAAAAGGAACCTAGTATCCTCAGAAAACCCAAATTGCCTATCAATCTCCTCACCAGTCAAAGCAGGAAGACCTTCACCAAGCACAGAAGCAGAGGATCGAAGGGAATCACCCATAGCCCCACCAGACATCACCAACCCGAAAAGGGCAAACGAGAATAGGGCACTCGTAGAACAGGGTAGAACAGAGATAAAACAAGAATAAGAGAGAACAAGAGAGAATAGACCTGCAGGTTACGAAATCCAGAAGCCAAGATCCAATAACCAAACCAAAACCAGAAAAAACGCAGCAACCCCAGTCGAGAACCACCAGTACCGAGAGCCAAGAAACCCACACCCCTACGAACCCACCACTGAACCTTCGAAAAAGTGCCACCACAAAGCCAATCCATATCTCACCACAGTAATCGAGCTTGAAACCCACCGAAACCAGCCAAACCCACGTGAAATAATGAGTCAGCAGCGCATCCACGAGAAACAACAGCTCGCGATGAGAAGAAAACCAGAGAGAAAACCAGAGAGAAGACCTCCACTGAAACAAAAACAAAACCATCTTTGCTTTGCTGATGACCTGTTCCTGTTTGCTAAGGCCACTACGGGTAGTATTCAGATCCTTATGAATGAGCTGAAGGCGTTTGAAGTGTTTTCTGGTCTTCAGGTTAATCCTAGTAAGAGTATTTTGTTTATCTCGGGCGCTAATGCTTCTGTGAAAGCTGACATCATTCGTATCACTGGGATCAATATGGGGAGTCTTCCTATGAGGTATCTGGGAGTTCCCCTTATTTCTACAAAGCTTTCTAGTTCGGATTGTCAGCCTTTGCTGGAGAAGTTGCTTAGCCGTATCCATTATTGGACCAGCAAGTCTCTCTCTTTGGCTGGAAGACTCCAGCTCTTATCTTCTGTCCTTTTCAGCATTCAGGTGTACTGGTGTAGCATGTTCATTATTCCTATTGACACAATTTGCAGGATTGAGCAGATTTTCAATGCTTTTCTCTGGTCTGGGTCTTCTGGTAAGGCGCATAAGGCCAAAGTTAGTTGGAATTTGGTTTGTAATCCTAAAGAAGAAGGAGGGTTAGGCTTACGCAGGGTCAAAGATTGGAATATTGTGAGAAAAGGGAGTCTAGAGAGAGAAGCTCTCAAGCAAGAAGAAAGCCTCACCCCCCTTGGGGGGTGGGTGTTCCTGGGTGTTCTTGGTTATTCTTGGTAGGTTCTTTTAGATCTTGTTAGCTCGTGTACTTTGCTCATGTTCCTTCGGATCTGATTCCTCTCAAGGGTTAGAGATTTTGGAGAACCATCAGAGGGAGGCTTGCCCATTTTTACAGATTTAGGTCCGCTGTGGCCATTGTTGCGTGTAGCTCGCGTTTGCTACAATCTGCTGGCCTTAAAGAGGGTTTTATTCTCCCATTTTGGCCATGATCTTTGCCTTTGAGGCTAATCGGTCCCGGTTATGAGCATGTATATGGTTGGATGTGTTGTGGGTTTTGGCTTGTCTTCATGGGTTTATTAATCGCCAACTTGTTGCTGGTATGCGGTTTGCAATACCACGGGTTTTTCTTGGTTATGAGTTGTTCGTGGTTTTGCTACCACGGGGTGCTATTAGTGGTTTTACACCACGGGTTTGCAGGGCTGCTTTTTGGTAGCCTGCATTTGTTCATGGTGCCGTTTTTGTTAAGGATGATACAAATCCACGGTTTTAGGATCATTGTTGGTTGTTTTCTTAATAGCCTCTGGTTCTTTTGCAGCCGTGGTTTTGCTTATTCTCTCTTTATTTCGGTGGTCCTTTTTGGAGCCAGCTTCATCTCCATCTATGTGCTGCGTGGTTTGCATGCCAGCTTAGGATGTATAGGTTCAGCGAGGTAGCATGCACATGGGATGTGAAGGTACAGCGTGGAAGCTTGCTCTTGCTTCCATTGTTTTTGCCGCGGTTCTGCTTGTTAGTGGTTTTCCAAAACCACGTTTTGGCTTGTTTTGCTGTTCATTACCATGGTTTCACATGTGCATTTGGTGAACGTGGTTTTGGTCTACATTGTACATGGAGCTGTGTGCATGCTTTCTTTGTCATGGAGCCACGAGATTTTCACTGTTGCATGGTACATGTTGATGGTGTCTGATGGTGCCCCTCCACGTGTTTTTCAGTTGCTTATTTGGGTTGTGAATCCAGCTCATTGGCGTGTTACTTTGGGTGTTCACACATCCGTGGCGTGTTACTTTGGGTGTACAGCTGTGGTTGCTGATAATAATTTTTTTAATTTTATTTATGTTGCGCATGTTTTGGCAATACCACAATATTATTAAGTTTGTTATATTCATCTCCATTTTTGCTGGTTAGTGGTTTGGCAATACCACGGTTCAATACCACGGATTTGATCCATGCAAGGTAAGTTTTCTTCTGACTGGTAAGTGTTAATGCTTTTCATGCATTTAATGCATGTCAAGTGTCGCTTTCAAGTGGAGAGGCAGCGGGCGCATGTGGGGCAGTCACTCACTATTTAGTTGCGCATGAGGAGTTTGGTCCTAACTTGGTTGGTGTGGTTTTTGGCTTGGTGGGGCCGCATGTCTGGTGCATGCTTGGGCAGAGGTGTTTGTCTTTGAACCAAGCCTTCTTTTTGAGTGGAAGTCCACGTGGTTAGGTGTGCATGTCTGGTGTGCAAGTGAAAGTGCATTCTGATGTGGTTCTTCTTGGTTGGTGTGATTACTTTAAATGCATTTATTGCATTTGAAATGATTGCATTTGACATATCATTTACATTTCCTAATGATCATGTGCGTTATAGTAATGAGCTTGAGCTCATGTCTATGGATGTTGCGCATGGGCGGTTTGTAGCGCGTGCCACTCTTTCAACCCATGTGATAGCTTGCTTTAAATGCATTAAGTGAAGTGGGTTATTATGCAGCAGTGTTTGTGGTCTTCAAAGTGGTGGACAGCCCACTTGGTTCTTGGTGACTTTGCGTGTGATGCATCATTTGTTTGGCTGGTGCTTGCGGGTCCTTCTAGTGTGTGTGGTTGTGCATGTAGGGTGGTGTTTCCCTTGTGGAGGACAGCCATTTTACGTGTGATGATGGAGCTAGCTGATTCTTCTTGTGGGTCACGTTGGTTCTTCACGTGGGTGTGGTTTTGGATGGGCAGCCCACGTAGTTTGTGGTTTTCTTAAACCACGAGTTGTTATACGTGGAGCCGGTTGGTGTGATTGCTTTAAATGCTTATTTGCATTTGTCATATCATCTCCACGTCCTAATGATGATGCGTGTTTTAATGAAGTTGCATTAATTGCGTAAGTGGAGTTTCTCTGAAGATGCGTGTGTTTATTTCCAAATCCTAATGACGCATCAGTGGGGAGATGGGTGTGCTTTCTTGGAAACCGCATTGAGTGGTAGCATGGGTGCGGTTTTTGGCTTGGGCAAGGGGATGAGTTAAAGTCTTGGGTGATTTTTAAATAACCACGGATTATTTCTCCTCTTTGTTGGCTGTGCGCATGGTGGTTATCCACTTGGTGTGCATGCTGGTTCTCTGTGCTTCGGGTGTCGCACTTCTCTGGATGATGGTTTTGCTTTTCATATCACAGTTTTCGTGATGGTGCAGTTGGGCTTTGGGCCTTCTCTTGGCGGCTTTGATGGTCGTGCCTTTGACCGGCTGAGTTCATTATTGCTATATTTTATTGTCGGTTGATGTGTTTACAGGTCTAGTGATAGACTTTTAAAATGCAAGTACGAAGGGTGTTGAACCTCCGTAGTATTTGTATTTGTTTTATACTTTCCCTAGCCTCTTGGGTTGTAAGAGATTTATTTTGAAGGTTAGGGTGGTTAGTTGGCCTTTGGGCTTTTAAGCTTCGGCTTGTCGCCAGGATGGCATTTGCGCTGTAATTATTTTTTGGTAATATATTTCTTAATTATCCAAAAAAAAAATTGGAATATTGCTGCTATTCTGAAGCATATCTGGAGTTTGTTTTCTAGGTCTGGATCGATATGGGTTGCTTGGGTGGAGGAATATCTGCTTCGGGGCAGAAGCTTCTGGTCCATTAATATTCCTTCTAATTGCTCTTGGAGTTGGAGGAAGATTCTTCAGTTGAGGGAGATGGCTAGACCCCTTATTAAACACAGAATTTGGTAATGGTGAATCTACTTTTTTGTGGCACGACAACTAGCATCCTGTTGGCCCATTGTTACAGAATTTTAGTTCTCATGTAGTGTATGATGCAGCTATCCCTCTGCAGGCTAAAGTTTCTTTTATTTTATCTGATGATGGTTGGAACTGGCCTATTACTAATACCTTTGATCTTATTGCCATCCGTAATAGTTGTTTTGATTGTCCCCCTCTTGGTAGTAGGAGTGAGGACACAGTGGTTTGGTCTCTTACCTCCACAGGGACCTTTTCTACTAGCTCTGCTTGGAATCATATTCATAGTACTGCTCCGGTTGTGATGTGGTATAATAAGGCCAGATCAAAATCTGTTTGTGAGTTAAAGACTGTTGAGCATCATATAAGCTTAATGGATGGAAAGAATTCGTTTGAGGTGCTATCCTCTGACATCGATACTGATCCCCCTTTGGTTTGTGATTATGTTGATGATCCTCCTAGTTTTACTAGGCTAAGACTTCAGGATAAGTTGAAAAACTTTAAAAATGCTAGAAGGAAAGGTGTTGACCGTCCTTAGCTTTTGTTTTTTCCTTTCCCCTATCCTCTTGGGTTGTATGTGCTTCTTTTTTGGTTAGGGTGTTTGGTTGGCCTGTTGGGCTTTTAAGCTTCGGCTTGTTGCCAGGTTGGCTCTTGTGCTGTATTTCTCTTTTTTGGTATATATATTTCTTAATTATCCAAAAAAAAAAAAGAATTCAATCCGAAGACACTCGTTTATTGCTTGGTTGGCTATTCTCAACAGGCTGGCTACCCAGGATAAGCTCCTAAGATGGGGTGTTATTTCTTCTATGTCCTGTGTGTTTTGCAGGGAAAATGGTGAAGACAGGGATCATCTCTTTTTTGGCTGTAGATTTACTGCCCTTATTTGGGAAAAGGTAATAAGGCTATGTGGGCATAACAGATTCCCTCGGTTTTGGGAGAATGAGCTTAGCTGGTTATTTCTTGTAAGGGAAAGTCCTTCTGTTCCACCATCAAGAGGATTGCTTGGGCTGCCACAATCTACAATATTTGGAGGCAACGGAATGTTAGGATTCATGAAAATTTGTTCATCACATCTGATAATATTTTTTCTTTAAGTTGTAACGATGTGAGAAACAGAGTGTCTAGTTTTCAGAATATTGTTGATAATCCTGCTAATAGGTCTATGTGTGACAGGTGGGCCTTTCCTTGTAATATTTTAAGGCATTAGGGGTGGGCCTTCTAATATTCCTTCTGATGTTCTCAGTAAGGGGTTTTCTTAGTTTTCTGTTTTTTGGTTGCTTGTGCCCGGGCTGTGGGCGTTTGTGCTTGTGTTTTGTTGGTTTGCCGGTGCCCGGGCTGTGGGCTGTTTGTTGCTGTTTTGTTTTGGTTTAGTCCTTTGATTTTCTGTTTGTTTTTTAGGCAGGTTTTTCTCGCTTTTGGCCCTTTTTTAGGGGAGGTTCTGTCCGTTTTCCCGTAGGTTTTTGTGGCCTCAGTTTATTCTTTGTTCTTTTGGGCTTTGCTCTTTTTTGGATCAATAAATTCTTAATTATCCAAAAAAAAAAAAAAGAAGTTCATGCATCATTTCCGCGCCGAACTTCCATTTCTCACTATTTTTTTACCCAAAATGTACACTACAGCTCTGGTTTTTTGAGAAAAAGTGCCTGGACGCGAAACTATGAGTTTTGAAGCTGGTGCATTATTTTTAAACCAAACTTCTATTTCTAACTTTTGAACCCAAAATGTAAACAACGACTCATGTGTTGCGAGAAAATTTGTCAGGATGCGAAATTGTGCGTTTTGAAGTTCGTCCCTTATTTTCGTACCAAGCTTCCAGTTCCTGCTTTTGCACCTAAAATGTAAACAACGGCTCAAGTTTTGTGAGAAAATGTGCGAGGATGGGCAACTATGGGTTTTGATGGTCCATCATGAATTTCGTACCAAACTCCCATTATTCATTTTTGAACCCTAAATGTAAACAATTGCACTGGTTTTGTTAGAAAATGTGTTAGGATGCGAAATTATGGGTTTTGAAGTTCGTGCATCAGTTTTAGTATCAAACTTCCATTTCTCCCTTTTACAACTAAAATGTACCTGTGGAACACCCGTACAGAAACAGAAATCCACTCTAAAGGGAATCATGGGTTAGTGTGAAGGGCTCTGGCGATTTGGGGTGCGAGTTCCTTGTCTTCCTCGCAAGGATTTTTGGATTTGTGGTTTCTGTGGGTTCTAGATCTTCGTGGTCTCTGTTTTCTTTTTTGGTCTTGGTTTGATTCGCATTTTTATGGGTCGCAACAAACATACTTCCTCTTCTGTGCGTGGGTATGGTTCGTCAACCAAGGCTCGTGGGTCTGGTTCGTCACCCTCTGTGGGGTCGCGTGTGGGTGTGAAGGTTTCGGATGGGTTATTGGATGGTCCCGCCACTGTAAGCCATGTGAATTCTGCTGAAGCACATGGGACTGTGGGTTCTTCCTCTGCGGGTCCCACCACTGTTGAAGGTGTAAAGATTGGTCTTCCACTTGGCTTGAAGCAAAGTGGGGTTGTTGAAACCCACTTGGATACGCGGGGTGTATCTTTGGATTCTTGTGCCTTTAATGCAACATTTAACTCCTCTGCAGGTGCAATTGGGGGTTTGAATGTGGGTGTCTGCGAGGGTTTCACTTGTGGAGTTGAGTCAGATGAGGTGATTCCTCCTATGGTGAGTGGAATTCCACATGGCATGGATTCCCTTGGTTATGTTGATAATGGTGTTGCTACAGTAATTGATAATCGAGATTCCACTGTGAGTGGATTTCCACATGGCGTTAAACCATGTGAGGGTGCTGATTCACATACGGTCTCTGGGATTCCTACTTTGCCTTCACGTGGAGATGTTCCTTTTGGATCTCGTGTTAACATTGATAAACCGCATCTCACTGGGGCCCGTGGGTTGGGTACGAGGGATATTACCTCTGTGGATGCACTTGGTGCCACGGGCAAGGGATTTTCTGCTGAGGGTAGTCCAATACCTTCTACTGATGCCTCGAACCTCTCTTCTGCTGCTACACCTTCTGGTTCTATTATTGATGAGGAGGATTTTGAAAAAACCTTAGGGTTTTCTGATAACACAGATTTTCTGTATGAGGGTTTTCCTCCACCACGTGCAGGGCTTGATCCTCGATCCAGGAAGTTTAAAGCTGCTGTGAGGGATCATTCATCCTCAGATCTATATGGATCTCGATCAAACTCTTTGGGTCAAGATCTACATGGATCTGAGGGTTCACGGGTTTCCTTTCTTCCCTCCACTTCTGCAGGTTCTCTGCACTCCCCTACTGTATGTCCTCGGGATGTTACAGCTTTGAAAGCTGCTGGTGAGGAGGCTTCATCATCTGGTCTTAAGGTAAATGAGAGGTGTGATGATGCTGTTTGCCCTTCTCCTATCTTGGTTAATGATGGAGCTGTTTCAGCTGGGTCAGGAAAAAGGTTCATCTCGGACTGGAAATCTTTGTTCAGCAAGCCTTCTAGCCTTTCCTCAAATCTGCAGTACCACAAGCCGATGATGGTGGATGGGAGAATCCGTGTCAATCCTCCTGAGAGTGTGGTGATGGCAGGAATGGTGCACTGGCAGGATTGCATTGTGGGTCAGTTCATTGATAAAAGACTTCCCTATATGGTTGTTAAGAATGCTGTAGCCAAATTATGGGGGCACAAAGAAATCCCTGATATCCTATCCACTGACAGTGGCCTCTTCATATTTAGATTCTCTAATCTTCAAGTAAGGGATTGGGTTCTTGATTCTGGCCCTTGGTATGTTGGGGGCAAACCTCTCATTTTGAGGAAGTGGCACCCTAGGATGGAAATGCTAAATCTTAAATTGGTTAAAATTCCTATATGGATTAAGTTGTTCAATATTCCGATTGAATATTGGACTGAGGAAGGTTTCAGTTTCATAGCCAGTGCTATTGGAAAACCGCTTTATCTTGACTCCCTCACCCAGTCAAGACAAAGGCTATCTTTTGCCCGTATTTGTGTGGAAGTTGATATTGATTGTAGCTTTCCTACTTCTTTTGAACTCGGATTAGGGGATGGCAGTGTCACAGACATTGGTGTTGAGTATCAATGGAGACCAAATAAATGCATTCCTTGTGGAGTCTTTGGTCATGGACCTTCTACATGCCCTGTTTCGAGCAAGAAGGTTTGGGTTCCGAAAGTTAAAGAAGTGGGGACTGGGGTGTCTGCAGAAATTAATGTTGGTGTATTAGGGGCTGCTCCTAATGCTAGCAAAAGTGTTCAACAATCTGCTGTTGGCAGCAAGGGGATCCCGGAAAATGTGAATTTGGATGGCGGCTTGGAGAGTGGGCATGATAAAGTTCCTGGTAGTAATCTGGTGAGTGACTTGATCTCTCCTAATAGGTTTTCTGTTCTTGATTCAGATTGTGAGCCTGTGAATATTCTTCCTAACACTATTGATAACCTTGCTAAAAATAACACTTGTTTAGTTGTGGATACGGCAACTCCCAGTTTACTTGTAAATGATGATTCTGTTGAGGGTTTTTCTACTGTTGATATTGTTTTGTCTGAGGTCACACACTCTATTATTAAACATACTTCGGCTGACTCTTTAAATGAGCCTGTTTATTCTGATAGTTCCCCCATTATTCATAATTTTAAAAATGTCAAAATGGTTGATGAAATGGTAAATGTCTCTGGTGATGGACTGTTATCTAAGAGCAAGCTGAGAAGGCTTAGAAAACAAAAACATAAACTTGACTTGGCTAGTGGTAGGGATGGCCTGGGTGATGGGTCCTCAAATCCTAATCATCAATGATCAATTTTGCTTGTTGGAATGTTAGGGGGCTGAATGACCCTTTAAAACAGAGAGAAGTTCGATCTGTGATTCTTTCTCATGATATCTCTTTGTTTGGTTTGGTGGAGACTCGGGTTAGGTCTGTGGCTTTAGATGGTATTGTAATGCATATTGCCCCGGGTTGGTGTATTTCTCACAACTACAATCACTCTACCCTGGGTCATATATGGGTTTGCTGGAATCCGAGTATTGTTAACTTGGTGTGTATAAACAGTTCAGATCAAGCCCTCCATTGCCATGTTCGGGTTATCCAGGGTAATTTCTCTTGGTACTGTTCTTTTGTGTATGCTTCTAATAACCAAGTTGTCAGGAAACAGTTATGGAGGCAATTGAATTGGTTCTCTTCTTCTATTGCGAACAGCCCTTGGATTCTTTTAGGGGATTTTAATGTGACGAGGTTTGCCAGTGAAAAACTAGGTGGTAATATCATGATGGATAGTGCTATGACGGATTTCCATGAGTGTCTGTTTGACCTTGAACTTTTTGATATGCCTTTCATAGGTCCCATTTTTACTTGGTTGAATAGGAGAGATGGTGATTCTTTTATCACCAGAAAGCTGGATCGTACTTTAATTAATGAAGGTTTCATGGATGCCTTCCCTAATGCTTACACTCAATTTCTCCCTCCTGGAATCTCTGATCACTGTCTTGCTTTAGTTAAGCTTACATCCCCTGATGTTCAGATGAAAAAGTCTATCCCGTTCAAATTTTTCAACTTCTGGGCTGATCATCATGCTTTCTTGTCTATTGTTCGTAATGCTTGGTCTAGCAGCTTTTATGGGCAGCCTATGTACAGATTATATCGTAAACTCAAAGTGACTAAAGCTGCTCTTAAGGCTTTCAATTTTGCTGAATTTGGTAATATTAGGGGCAAAGTTGCTGATGCTAAGGTGAAACTGTTTGATGCTCAAACTTCTCTCCTTCATAACCCTAATGATGGCTCTCTTATTGATCTGGAAAAGGATTGTCTCAATGTCTATAATTCTTTAGCTCGGGCTGAGGAAAATTTCCTTAAACAGAAGTCTCGTGTGCAATGGTTGAAACTTGGAGATCAGAATTCTGGATTCTTTTTCAAATCTGTTAAGGCAAGAAATTCCTCCAATTCTATTAAATGTATTTCTCATTCTGATGGTTCAAGGGTTGAGGATCCTGTTGCTATAAAAAGAGAAGCTGTGGCTTATTTCCAATCCATTTTGGGGAGTGATTCTGGATGTGATGGGGATTCTGGAATGTTAAATTGCTTGGAGGGGTTTGGTTGGTCTTCGGATCATCTTGAGATCCTTAACAGAGGCATTACAGCTGAGGAAATTAAGTCCACCATATTCTCTATCAAGAATGACAAGGCCCCTGGTCCGGATGGTTTTTCGTCCCTTTTTTTCAAGAAAGCTTGGGAAATAGTGGGTGTTGATGTGGTTGAGGCCATCTCGTCTTTCTTCAGCACTGGTTGTATTCTCAAGGAAATTAATTGTACTATCCTTGCCCTTGTTCCTAAGGTCCCTAATCCTTCATCTTTTAATGAATTCAGGCCTATATCTTGTTGCAATGTCATTTATAAATGTATATCTAAAATCATTGCAAATAGGCTTAAATTATGCATCCCTGATATCATTAGCCCTTGTCAATCTGCTTTTGTGCATGGTCGCATCATTTCTGATAATATTTTGTTGACTCAAGAAATCATGCATAACTATCATAAAGATGTGGGACCTCCGAGATGTGCTTTGAAGATCGACATTAAGAAAGCTTATGACTCTGTTAACTGGGAAGCTCTGATTGCCATTTTAAATCATATGGGTACTCCTGTTCATTTTTTGAATTGTATTGTTGCCTGTATCACTTCTCCCAGGTTCTCTGTTGCTATTAATGGTGAGTTGGCTGGTTTTTTTACGGGGAAAAAGGGTCTTAGGCAAGGGGATCCTATGTCTCCCTTTCTTTTTGTTATTGTTATGGAGGTTCTCTCTAGATCACTATCTCAGGCTACTAGAAGGGATGATTTTGAGTTCCATTTCAGATGTGGGAAAATTTCTCTGTCCCATCTTTGTTTTGCCGATGATCTTTTTCTGTTTGCTAAGGCCACCTCTGGTAGTGTCCAGATTCTTATGGATGTTCTGAAAGAGTTTGAGAGGTTTTCTGGTCTTCAGGTTAATCCTAGCAAAAGTGCTATGTTTATATCAGGTGCTAGTGACTCTGTGAAGGCTGATATTGTTCGTATTACTGGGTTCAGTGTGGGAAGTCTGCCGTTGAAGTATCTAGGGGTTCCCCTGTTATCAACCAAGCTTTCGAGTTCTGATTGTCAGCCTTTGTTGGAGAAGTTGATAAGTCGTATCCAATCTTGGACAAGCAAGTCTCTATCTTTTGCTGGAAGACTTCAACTCCTATCTTCTGTTCTGTTTAGCATTCAGGTGTATTGGTGTAGTATGTTTATCATTCCTATGGACACTGTGTGCAGGATTGAACAGATATTCAATGCATTTCTATGGTCTGGTTCTCATGGAAAGGCTCACAAAGCCAAAGTTAGCTGGAGTGAAGTGTGTAAACCTAAAATGGAAGGGGGCCTTGGTCTTCGTAGGGTTAAGGACTGGAACATGGCTGCTATTTTGAAACATATTTGGAGTTTGTTCTCCAGATCTGGGTCGATATGGGTTGCATGGGTGGAGAGGTATCTTCTCAGGGGCAGGAGTTTCTGGTCTATCAACATTCCTTCAAATTGTTCTTGGAGTTGGAGGAAAATCCTTCAGCTGAGGGATATTGCGAGGCCTCTTATCAGGCACAAGATTGGTAATGGTTCCTCTACTTTTTTATGGCATGACAACTGGCACCCAGTCGGTCCTTTGATGCAGCAGTTTAATTCTAGGGTGGTCTATGATGCAGCCATCCCTCTCCAGGCTAAAGTTTCTATTATTTTATCTGATGATGGTTGGAATTGGCCTGTTACTAATACTTCTGATCTTATTACCATCCGTAACAGCTGTTTTGATTGTCCTCCTCTCAGTTCTAGGAGGGAGGACACCGTGGTGTGGTCTCTTTCTTCTACCGGATGTTTCTCCATTAGCTCTGCTTGGAATCATATTCGTTTTTCTGGCCCGGTTGTGTGTTGGCATAATGTTGTATGGTTCCCGAATTCTATTGGCAGACATTCATTCATTTCTTGGTTAGCTATCTTGAATAGGTTGACTACGCAGGACAAACTATTGAGAAGGGGAATTATTTCATCTATGTCTTGTGTTTTTTGCAGGGCCAATGTTGAAAACAGGAATCATCTTTTCTTTGGTTGCAGGTTTACTGCCCTAATATGGAGAAAGGTTCTCATGTTATGTGGTCACAATAGACTCCCTCGATTATGGGAGAATGAGTTAATGTGGATCATCTCCTGTAAAAGTAAAACTTTCTGCAATACCATTAAAAAGATTGCTTGGGCTGCTACAATCTACATTATCTGGAGGCAAAGGAACGAGAGAATCCATGAAAATTCTTTCATTAGCTCTGATAACATCTTCTCTCTGATTTGTAATGATGTAAGAAATAGAGTTTCTAGTTTTCAAAATGTAGTCGATAGCCCTATGAATAGGTCTATGTGTGATAGGTGGGCTTTTCCTTGTAACATTTTAAGGCACTAGGTTAGTTTTCTGGTTTTTGGTTGCTTGTGCCCGGGCTGTGGGCGTTTGAGCTTGTGTGTTGGATGGTTTGTTTGGTGCCCGTGTGTGGGCTTTTGTTTTGTTGTGTCTCGGTTCTTTTTCTGCTTTGTTTTTTTAGGCAGGTGTTCTTGGCTTTTGTCCCTTTTTTAGGGGAGGTTCTGTCCGTTTTTCCGTAGGTTTTTGTGGCCTCGGATTCTTTGTTCTTTTGGGCTTTTGCCCTTTTGGATTAATAAATTCTTAATTATCCAAAAAAAAAAAAAAAACTAAAATGTACCGTACATCTCTAGTCTTCCGTTTCTCACTTTTGCACCCAAAATATATGGTACAGCTCTGGTTTTGTTAAAAAAGGTGCCAGGATTCGAAACTTTGGGTTTTCAGGTTCGTGCTTCAGTTTCGTTCAAAACTTTCGTTTCTCACTTTCGCACCCAAAATGTAAACAACTGCTCTAGTTTTGTGTGAAAACGTTCCAGGATGCGAAACTATGGGTTTTGAAGTTCGTGCATAATTTTTGTGTCGAACTTCCATTTCTCACTATTACACCTAAAATGTAAACTACAGCTCCTCATGAAATGGGGTATTATTTCTTCTATGTCCTGTGTGTTTTGCAGGGCTGATGGCGAAGACAGGAATCATCTCTTTTTTGGTTGCAGATTTACTGCCCTGATTTGGGGAAAGGTGCTCAGATTGTGTGGACACAATAGACTTCCTCGGTCTTGGGAGAATGAGTTTTTCTAGGTTACTTCTTGTAAAGGAAAGTCTTTCTGCCCCACCATCAGAAGGATAGCTTGGGCTGCCACTATCTACATTATCTGGAGGCATAGGAATGCTAGAATCCATGAAAATTTGTTCATCAGTTCTGATAATATTTTTTCTTTAATTTGTAATGATGTGAGAAACAGAATATCTAGTTTTCATGATATTGTTGATAATCCTAGCAATAGGTCAATGTGTGACAGGTGGGCTTTTCCTTGTAATATCTTAAAGCACTAGGGTGGGTTGTGTTTGTTGGTTGCTCTGCTTTTGTCCCCAGTTTTGGGGCGATTTTCTGTTTCCCTTTGTTTTTCTTGTATATTCTTCTAGGTGTGGCTGCTGTTTAGCTCCCTCTTATAGGGAGATGCTGCCGATTTTTCCGTAGGTTTTTGAGGCCTTCGGGGTGTATTTTTTCTGGGCTTTTTTTGCCTCATTGGATTAATAAATTCTTAATTATCCAAAAAAAAAATGTAAACTACAGCTCTGTTTTGTGAGAAAAATTGCCTGGATGCGAAACTATGTGTTTTGAAGCTTGTGTATCATTTTCGTACCAAACTTCCATTTCTAACATTGGCAACCAAAATGTAAACAACGGCTCATGTTTTGTGATAAAATGAGTCTGGATACGAAATTGTAGGTTTTGAAGGTCGTGCCTCATTTTCGTTCCAAACTTCCATTTCTCACAATTGCACCTAAAATGCAAACAACGGCTCATGTTTTGTGAGAAAATGAGACTGGATGGGAAACTATGGCTTTTTATGCTCCTGCATCATTTTCGTATCAAACTTCCATTACTCAATTTTGAACCCAAAATGTAAACAACGGCTCTGGTATTGTGAGAAAATGTGTCAGGATGCGAAATTATGGGTTTTGAAGTTCGTGCATCGTTTTTAGTACAAAACTTCCATTTCTCGCTTTTGTATAAAAAATGTCCAATACAGCTCTGGTTTTGTTAAAAAAAGGTGCCAGGATGCGAATTTATAGTTTTTGAAGTTTATGCATCATTTTCGTGCTAAACATACGTTTCTCACTTTTGCACGCAAAACGTAAACAACGACCCTGTTTTTTTTTTTGGATAATTAAGAATTTATTGATCCAAAGAGGGCAAAGCCCTAAAGAACAAAGAAAGAAATCGAGGCCACAAAAACCTACGGAAAAACGGACAGCACCTCCCCTAAAACAGGGACAAAAGCCAGAAAAACCTGCCTAAAAAACAGAAAAGCAGGAACTAAAAGCCCACAGCCCGGGCACCAGCAACAACCCACAGAACACCAGCACAAACGCCCACAGCCCGGGCACAAGCAACCAAAAACAAAAACCCAAACCCACTAATGTTTTAAAATATTACAAGAAAAAGCCTATCTGTCACACATAGACCTATTACAAGGATTATCAACAATATTCTGAAAACTAGAAACTCTATTCCGCACATCATTACAGATTAAGGAAAAAATATTTTCAGGACTGATGTACAAATTATCATGGATTCTAGCATTCCTTTGTCTCCAAATACTGTAGATAGTGGCAGCCCAAGCTATCCTTCTGACCGTGGGACAAAAAGACTTTCCTGTACATGTATTAATCCACAAAACATTTTATGGTTTTGTGAGAAAATGTTTCTCGATGCGAAATTATGGGTTGAAGTTCGTGCATTACAAAACTTCAATTTCTCACCTTTGCACCTAAAATGTACGGTACAGCTCTGGTTTTTTTTTTATTTGGATAATTAAGAAATATATTACCAAAAAACAAGATATTACAATAAAGCACAACGCGCGAGCCATAACAAGATGGCCAACAGCACTAACCCTAGCCAAAAAGAAAACCACTTACAACCCAAGAGGCTAGGAGAAACACAAATAAAAAGAACAAACACTAAGGGACATCTCTCCCTCTTGAATTTTTAAGAGAGTGAATTTTATCTTTAAGTTTATTTTTGAGGGACTCTCTTGACAATGATTTTTATTTTTTTTTTGGATAATTAAGAATTTATTGATCCAAAAAGGGCAAAGCCCCAAAGAACAAAGAATCCGAGGCCACAAAAACCTGCGGAAAAACGGACAGAACCTCCCCTAAAACAGGGCCAAAAGCAAGAAAAACCTGCCTAAAAGACAACAGAAAAACACTAAAAAACAATAAAAACAGCCCACAGCCCGGGCACAAGCAACCAAAGAAAGACAAAAGCCAAAGAAAACCCCAACAAGAAGACAACCCGCCCTAGTGCTTTAAAATATTACAAGGAAAAGCCCATCTATCACACATAGATCTATTGCTAGGCTTATCAACAATATCATGGAAGCTAGAAACTCTGTTCCTCACATCATTACAGATTAAAGAGAAAATATTATCAGAACTGATGTACAAATTTTCGTGGATTCTCGCATTCCTTTGCCTCCAAATAATGTAGATAGTAGCAGCCCAAGCTATCCTTCTGATGGTGGAGCAGAAAGACTTTCCTTTACAAGCACTAACCCAAAGAAACTCATTCTCCCAAGACCTAGGAAGTCTGTTGTGTCCACACAATCTAAGCACCTTTCCCCAAATCCGGGCAGTGAAGCTGCAGCCAAAAAAGAGATGATTCCTATCTTCACCATCAGCCCTACAAAACACACAAGACATAGAAGAGATAATGCCCCATTTCAAAAGTTTATCTTGGGTAGTCAACCTGTTAAGAATAGCCAACCAAGCAATAAATGAGTGTCTTCTGATAGATTTCGAAAACCACACCACATTATGCCAACAAACCACCTGGCCAGAATGACGAATATGATTCCAAGCAGAACTAGTAGAAAAGATCTTTTTTTTTGGATAATTAAGAAATATATTACCAAAAAACAAGATATTACAGATGAGCGCAAAGCAAGAGCC
>JAESVK010070731.1:0-13533 GCA_017140935.1 Hamamelis virginiana
GTTTTGCTTGCGTAGTAAATAACAAAAGGGGCCTTATCTACCCTCTGACCCAACACTGCCCCCACAGCATAATCGGAGGCATCACACATTAGCTCGAAAGGAAGTGACCAATCGGGAGCTCGCATGATAGGTGCCGAAATCAACATTAAGCGCAGTTTATTAAAGGACTCTAAACAGGCTTTATCAAAGTTAAACTCTACATCTTTAGCTAGCAGATTACACATTGGTTTTGCTACTTTGCTAAAGTCCTTTATGAAACGCCTGTAAAATCCTGCATGTCCAAGGAAGGACCGGATCTGCCTAACAGTAGTAGGAGGAGGTAGTTTTGCAATTAAGTCTACCTTAGCTTTGTCTACCTCTATCCCCCTACTAGAAATGATATGCCCGAGCACAATGCCCTCACGAACCATAAAATGGCTCTTCTCCCAACTCAAAACAAGATTTGTCTCACAACATCTCTTAAGTACTTTCGAGAGATTAGAGAGGCATTCATCAAAAGAAGGACCGAAAACAGAAAAATCATCCATAAACACTTCCAGATAGTCTCCTATCATATCAGAAAAGATAGAAGTCATACATCTTTGGAACGTGCTCGGGGCATTGCATAAGCCAAAAGACATACGCCTAAATGCAAATGTCCCGAATGGACAGGTAAACGTTGTTTTCTCCTGATCCTCGGGGTAAACCGCTATTTGGTTATACCCTGAATAGCCATCTAGGAAGCAATAAAAGCTCTGCCCTGATAATCTCTCTAAAATTTGGTCAATATAAGGCAGAGGGAAGTGGTCTTTCCTAGTCTTGGAATTTAATTTCCTATAGTCTATGCAGACTCTCCAACCAGTGGTAGCTCTTGTAGGGACTAGAATACCCTCCTCGTTAGCTATCACTGTTATCCCAGACTTCTTAGGAACCAGTTGAGTAGGGGAAACCCACTCACTATCTGAAATTGGGTAAATGATACCCGCATCTAGTAGTTTCAAAACTTCCTTTTTAACTACTTCCTTCATATTTGGATTTAATTTACGTTGGGCATCTCTAGAAGGATTCATACCTTCCTCTAGGTGAATACGGTGCTGGCAGATTGATGGGTCTATACCCTTTAAATCAGCAACCGACCATCCTATGGCTATTCTGTGCTCTTTCAAAATGGATAACAACTTACCTTCCTGTTCTAAGTTTAATGCAGATGAAATTATAACAGGCAAGGTGTCACTATCACCCAAAAATGCATACTTGAGATTAGCCGGCAGAGGCTTTAACTCGAGTTGCGGCGGAGACTCAAAAGACGTAGGAGAAGGGACACTGGCAATAGACGGAAGTGGCTCAACCCTAGGTCTCCATGGCAATTTCTCTACAGAGGAGGTAGAATCTAAGACAAGATTCACCTCCATGAATGAGTGCTCCAAATCATGGTCCTCGAACCCAAAGTAATTTAAACATGTTTCTAACGGGTCCTTGGACAGAAGATACGGTGTAGCTTCCTCTACCACCTTATCAATTATGTCAACAAAAGAACAATCCTCAAAGTTATGAGGTTGATTAGCTGCACTATAAACCTGCAGCCTGGTTTTCATGTTACCAAAAGACACCTTCATAATGCCAGTCCTACAATGAAGGATTGCATTAGCAGTTGCTAGAAGAGGTCGTCCTATTATTACAGGGATTTGGGGCCTAGTTATATCAACGGGCTCCATATCTAGGACAATAAAATCTGCAGGAAAGACGAACGAATCTATCTTAACCAAAACATCCTGCAGTATACCTCTAGGTACCTTTGTGGACCTATCTGCGAATTGAAGAATAGTAGGTGTGGTTTGGAGTGTTCCAAGCTCCATTTTGGCGTAAATTGAATATGGAAGAATATTCACACTTGCGCCAAAATCAACTAACGCTCTATCAATGAAGTGGCTTCCTAAGAAGCAAGGTATAGTTGGCGTTCCAGGATCTTTTCTCTTAATTGGGGCTTGGAATTGACACACAGCACTAGCAATGTCAACTGGAGCTATGGTTTTAGATAAATGCACGCGCTCCTTGCGTTGCTATGTGCACATTTCCTTCAAAAATTTGGCATACGAAGGAATCTGTTTTATGGCATCTAGTAGAGGTAAATTAATATGGACGCTTTTAAACACCTCTAACATATCCGCCATGCTGGCCCCTTTCTTCGATCTCCTCTCAGGCGCAATCAGCGCGGATGGAAATGGGGCTTTCGGTACATACGATGCCACTGGATTGTCTATAGCTGCGGGAAAGTTATCCCTCGAAGCTTCAGACTCTGTTTCTATTGCAGGTTCTTTTTCTATCTCTCTCTCTTTCTCTCTCACTTTCTCTCTCTCTTTCTCCCTCTCTATCTCTTTCACTTTCTCTCTCTCTTTCTCCCTCTCTATCTCTTTCTCTTTCTCTCCCACTCTATTATCTACCACCTTCCCACTACGCAAGACTGAAACAGCCTTGACTTCCTCATTAATATGTGGGTTCTGAGAAGTAGAACTCTCAGCTACAAAAGCTCCCTTGGGATTGGCAACAGCCTGACTTGGAAATTTCCCTTCCTCTCTGCGACTAAATGAAGCCGCTAGTTGACCCATTTGGGTTTCTAACTTTGAAATAGACTGGGAATGGGAATGAGTGAGTTGTGCTGAAGCCTCTAAACTTTTCAGGGTAGCTAGGACTTGTTCCTCAAAACCAGGAGTTCTATGAGGTTGTGGTGGTGGTTGAGTCACAGCTTGACTTTGATACTGGGGTGCAGGTGCTTGAGGAGCACCATAACTGGGGTACTGGGATTGCATCAATGGTGGTCTATAGGGTTGACTGATAGCAGGATTACTGCTATATGGGGGTCTTGCAGGCTGACTAGGATTGGATCCTCTAGGCTGACTAGACCACTGGAAATTGGGGTGAGTCTTCCACCCAGGGTTGTAAGTATTGGAATACGGATCATTCCTAGGTGGTGCATATCCTTGAGCAGCATTAACCTGCTCTTGGACAAACTCAGGGTACTGGCCTGCCATAGGACAATATGGGGTCTCGTGAGTGGGGTCAGTGCAAATATTGCACACCAAGTTGACAGGTTTCACATGGGCTTTTGAAGATTGCCCTTGTGCCGCGATTAATTGGTCAAGCTTTTGAGACAGAGCCTCAACTTGCTTATTTGCCAAAACTTGTGTGTCCACATCATAAATACCGGCCTTTTTGGGAGGCGGTTTCTTTGCTAGCGTATCGTCACAGTTACCTAAAGACATTGAGGCCATATGGAACGAGTCCTCACTCAATGCTTCAAATAAAGCCCACATTTCATCCTCACCTTTACTTAAAATTGCTCCCCCACAGGCAGATTTCACTGTCTGCGTGTCACCCTCTGTTAAACCTCTAACAAAAGACTCTATGATTTGCCACTTAGGTACATCATGATGGGGGCATAATCTAAGGAGTTCCTTCATTCTTTCCCAGGCTTCGTGGAAAGATTCCTGTTCATGTTGGACGAAGTTGGTTATACCTCGTCGCATTTGATGTGTTTTACCGACAGAGTAAAATCTAGACAGGAATAGCTTTTGAAGCTGTTCCCAAGTAGTGATAGGGACAGGGGTTTGGAGAGTGCAAAGCCAGTGTTTGGCCTTATCTTTTAAAGAGAACGGGAATAAGAACAATTTCAGGGATTCTGGATGGAACCCCTGAATTCTAATTGTAGAACAAATCCCTAAGAATTCCTGCAAATGGTCGTATGGGTTCTCTCTATCTAACCCATAAAACGTAGGAAGCATCTGAATGGTAGCATGCTTAATCTCATAGATGAGATTCTCTATGTGTGGAATTTGGATACAGGAGGGTGGATTAAAACTATTGGGCATGAAGTGATCCCTCAAAGTTTTAAGACCTGGTGGTGGTTGAATATTATCTGCTGGTAACATAGCAGTGTGTGCAGATGATTCAGCCATTTTTAAATGATGCAAAGGTACTGACTCGCTGGACTGGCTTTGAGATGCTTTAACAGCTCTCAGAGTTCTTTCTAATTCAGAGTCTATAGGAATTACGTTGAATGACAACGACCTTCTACCCCGCATAAAATAGGTCACCACAGAAAATCACGGAATTACAATAAACAAATTGTGAGCAGTTAATCTTTAGCTTTTAATTTGTTATTTTAAGCGCGCGGGAGTGAAGCTCCCAATTCCTGATTTCAGCCACCTGTCGTTAGAGAAGAAAGAATAATGAATAACAAATAATAATTATAATATCTAGATATTAACAGTATAAAAGAATATATATATAGTAATATAACCAGTATTAATATTTACTACTTAAATTAAATCCAAATTTCTTTTTAAATAAACCGTAGTTCCCCGGCAACGGCGCCAAAATTTGATCATCTCCGACGACGAGGGAGATTATTCCCCGTCAGTGATCAGAATTAATAATTTATAATACCGCGTGACAATTAATCTCAATTCGATTGTGACTAGTGAGCACGGGTGTCGAACCACTGGGAAATGCAGGTTTATATTAAAAAGACTCTTTAGAGTTAATTCAAGTGGAAAGAATATTGTCAATTAAATTGGTTGGTGGTAACTGCTCCGATTGGGTCGAAGCGAAAACTCAGTAAATTTAATAAAGCTTAATAAAAATGCAGTTAAGTTGGTGGATTGAGCGGAACTTGGGTGAGAAGTCCATTTGAATATCAATTAAACAATTTATGTTTATAAAATCCGCACTATAGTAATTATGTATGGTGGTTCTTCCAACTACAGAAGGAAGTCCCAAAAAGATTATGAATACAGGACCGGCAAGTTTATCCCCGAAAAGAATGGAATATCGCTATCCACCTTAAATGAGGAATAAAGCATGCTGGTTTGTATTCATACCAATAAGAACCATTGCATAATTATATAATTGCAATCACAGATGTACAATTATATGATATTATATTCGGCAATAGTGTGCGGTAAAACCTTCACAACTATGCAATCACATAATACAAATAGAGGGATGTTTATAAAATAGGATTGTAAAATGAATCCAACTTCATCCTCACCCAAGCTTGGAGTATTAGCTACACATCACTGGAGGAGAATATCCTTTATCCAGGCAAGCTTTAAGGGGTCACGGGATGGAAAATACAGTAAAAGCGGTAATTAAATGACTGAATAAATAAGGAAAATGGCATAAATAAATAAAGAAAATGGCGTAAGTAAATAAAGAAAAGTGACTGAAGTAAATAAAGAAAAGAAAAGACTTAAGTAAATAAAGGAAAAGACAGGAAAAGTAAAGAACAGTTCTCAAGTGAGAACTGTGCCATGCATAAAAAGGAAAATAACAGAATCGGAAATTACTGAAATTAAAGACTTAATCGGATAGAACAATCCTCAAGTGAGAATTGAGCCAGGCATTGTAAAGAAAAATTGCAGAATTGGAAATAGTTGAAAATTGAAACTACCGATTGAAATGCGAAAATAAACTGTAACTTGAATTAAAATAGCAGAGTAATGATTCAGAGCAAAAGTCATGAACCCTCGAAACGTCGTCGTTACACTTCTATTTATAGAAAGAAAAGGTAAAAGTCCAAAATGCCCCCAAAATATCTTCTAAGCTCGCAGCCGACCTTGGCTATCGATAGCGAAGGTTCGCTATCGATAGAGGCGCTATCGATAGCGAATCTTGGCTATCGATAGTCAGGGTCAAAGGTTGACTTTTCTTGCAGAATTCAACGTCTGCTCTTTTGGTACTTCCCTCGGCTGCTTTGGATCCTTTTCGGACGTTCCTTTGATTCGAGATGCTCTTCAGGGCTTCATTGGTGACGACTTTATTTAATGTAATCTGCACATATTTCTTGAAATAAAGATTTAAACCCAATTGTACAGATATTCATGTAAAACGCTATTTATTAAACAATTATATATATAAGAGAACATAGAAATACCATAGTTGAATGGTATGATTGGGGTACAATCACCTACCAAAATCTTCGGCTCAAAGTTTCATCGTTCGCTTACATCCAGGCTGTACACAAGTGGGAGTATTGAAAGATTTGTCCCGCATCGGTTTCTCACACCACCCAAGTTTGGTTAATAAGTTCTAGATACCCTCCACTTGGTAATTTAAGTTATTAAGTTAGATCCTGGTTTTTAACATGGTATCAGAGCTAGGTCTTAGGTGGGCTCATATTTTTCATGATCTTCACTCCCGTGTCACTGCTCAGGATCCTTTTCATCATGAACTCGCGTACAACCCGGACAGTAGGCGGTATCTATACTATGTCTCAATGCTTGAGACATAGTATAGATATGGAAAAATGACTTGCAAGTTGACCCACCATCATTACTGAGATGACTTGCAAGTTGCAACAAGTACTGTGATAGAGTCACAAACACCATGGGTCCTGCTATGTAACCAACTGTCTTCATCTCTTCACCCAATACGCTCCATATCTTATGATTAATAAACCCTCTGATCTCCCCTCCTTCAATAATAAACCCTCTTCCATGCCACCCTTTCTTTTCCCTCTAACACCACCACCCATTCCTCAACTGCGCCACCCTCAAATAAACACTTTCCTCAATTAAGATATGTGAGAAAAGATGAATGAAATAAGTAGGATGTATAATTCACATCTATCTATAAAATAAAAATAAAGATATATCCACATGAGATCCATGGTCAAATTAAAATGGATTTGATGGATGATTTGGCAATTAAACAAATAAAAAACATTGTGAAAAAAAAGAAAAAGGAAACATGTGAAGAATTGAAGCTTTAGTGTCATCTTATCCAATCTTATCAGATTCCATCCATGTATTTGTGCATGAATTAAATTGATTAAAAAAGTTGCATGTAATCAAAATTTAAGATAAAATTTTAAAGAAGTTTTTTCTTTTTTTTTTTTTTTTAAGTAGGCGTTAAAATAGATTTTGTGTTAGCAAATAAAAAATAAAAAATTGTCCAATACTCACTCGCGAAAAGACATTTCATCATTTAAAAATCAAAATTAAGGATCGCCGTCTACTTAATTCTTCTTTATTTTAGCATTTTCACATATCAGGATTTGACTTAAATAAATGAATTTTGTTACATATGGGCCGAAATCTATTATAATGTGCATCTTAAGTTACATAGAAAAGATAACTTGCATAGGATCCAATAGTTGTTTTTTTTTTTTTTTTTTTTTTTTTAAATGGTGATATTTGAAGAACAAAAAAATCATAGTGACATTTTTAAAAAAATCAATCATTAGATCATTATGAAATTTTACTGACATAACATATATAAAATGAGTATATAATCCAACATGCCGTTTATTTTAACTTTACATTAGGTATAAGAGATATAATATTAACCCATGAAGGTAGTTTAGATGGTTGGACTTCGGCGTACCAAGTCCGAGGTCCCCGTTTCGAGTCTCCTAAGCCACCTATCCAAGGTATTTACCTTGCGTCTTACCCGGTGTCCGTGGTTAGTAGGGCATTGCGGTCACTTGGGGGATTAGTCGAAGTGCGCGTAAGCTAGCCCGGACACCCTCGTCATCAAAAAAAAAAAAATTCATATTTTATATTTTTATTGATATTATAAAGTTCTAAAATACATTTTATGGGCCCACATGAATCTGCCGACATAACCCTAGCATTTTCAGTTGATAAAAAGGTTGCAATCCACCATAGAAGCTACGTGATCCCACCATGGAAATTGGAAGTGGAAATCAAAATCTAAAAGGTCTATAAAAGGAGCGACACGGTACTTTACTACTTTAGCCAGAGGCCAAGTGACGACACTCACCAGGAGCAGAAAGCAGAGGATCCATGACCCATCTTTTATGCTAAAAGTAAAGGTGGCATACCAATGCTTCAATTCATTTCTTTATATGGGATTGAAGATGCTGCTGATATCCCAAAAATCAGCATGTACATATTTTTCAATCGATCCACACCACGTCAGATGGGAATACCATCTTGCGGCTGAAATTAATTAGTAGCAGATCCAAACGAAGCTCATCCTCATCTAACATGGTGTGCTAGAAATAGCTCAGGTGCACACAGATCCAAATTAATTAGGAGCAGATCCAAAATCAGCATGTACCCAAAAATCAGCATGTACATATCCGGTTGTTAATAACTAATGTATTTTCAAATACGTGATTTTGAATCTTATCATTTTGATGGAATATGTGCGCAGGCCAGTGAATTTTTTTTCATTCTATCAACTCTTCTGAATAAAAAGAGAGGGAGTGTATTAGAAGGTGCAATAGGTCAAAGTTGTGTAGTATGGTTTACTTTAAAATAGATTTTGAAAAATCGATATTGAAATAGGTTTTTTTTTTTTTTTTTTACGATATTTATCCTAAACCGCTAATGTGCTTATAAGCATACCGATGAAGTTTCAGTATATATATATATATATATATATATATATATATATATATATATATATAAGACAATCCAGTCAGCATATGCTTACATGAATTTATGTATCCCACAATTATCTACTACTTCAAGCTTACATAAGACATATAAGTTTATGTTGACTAGATTGGGACACGCATATATACACTGTAGTGCATGCTCTCAATCTAGTCACAGACAAACTCACACCCACAAACTGTAAGCTTCTGTAAATCAATGTAATCATCAACTGCCATTCTGTACAAGCTTTTTGTGCCATAAGCAGTTGGAAAATAACCTACCAACTAATTATCTCATTTGTTTAAGAAACATATTTTCCTTCTAACTATAAAATCAGAAAATTTCCTCATCAGAAGTCCCTAGCACTCATTCACATTAATCCATTATCTGCAGCTGTAGTTTTTCCCTCAAATATCCTCTGCCTTGCCTTACTTGCCTGCAAGATCAACGTACCCAATAATTAATGAAATTGAGAACAAAGAAGTATTCAAAATTGAAATTAGTAAACAGCCCCTTGGCAACCAATAGGATAAAATCAAAGGTAGCATTAAGGGATTAAAATGGAGGGCAGACCTGTTTTTCCCAATTTGTACAACTTGTTATGAGAGCGAGCAGCGATGCTTGTATAACAGAACCAATTTGTATTCCAATCCAGAGGCCCTTTCCTCTTAACTGTAGCCAGAAACCCAATATGACAGCTATTGGGATTCCGAATATATAAAATGCCCCAACGTTGACATAAGCCCCCAAGTGTTGCCACCCACATCCTCTAGCAATACCTGAATTATCGAAAAGCAATTAAGTCAGGATACTAATGTTCTCTCTCATCTAACAATCTCAGACTAGAATTCTACATTAGCTCTCTCCATCATGCATAAGCCCATTTTAAATATACATTTGGCTGAATTTATACCAGTGTCATGGACTCGATGTGACAAATATATATAATGATATGCTTTGCCTTGCATTTATATATTGTCCAAATTAGTTTAGGGAGAGAGAGAGATCATAGCAAGAGGGATGTTGGCATTGTCATTGCAGAGGGACTAAGGGGGAAAAAAAGAAAGAAAAATGAAGCTCGGATTAAATGGAAAAATACATATTTTAAGAGAGATAAGCATTGAAATGAGTGGGATAATAAAATGACCTGCAAGGACCCCTTGTAGGCTGTCCACGATAGTAGACAGACAAAGCAGTGGCGCCATGGCTGTGACATAATCCACAACTTCCTTCTCGTTGCTGAAAGAGTAACCAAACACACGCCGGCAGGCAAAGAGGGTTGCGCTTACTATAAGTGCCTCTGTCACTACAAGAAGCATCACGGCACAGACAGCTACACGAGCCCCTTGTGGGTTCCCAGCTCCTAATTCATTTGAAACTCTAGTACTGCAACCAATAAAGATATAAATGAATAAATAAATAAAAATGCACGCAGTTTTAGCGTCATTATACATCAGTGATAAGCATGTATGCTCATTTATATGTATATATACGTTTGTCTGAGCAAACCTTGTAGCAGCGCCAAGTCCACATGGTATTGTATACAGTGTCGAGATAGTTGTGAGACTGTCCAGAAAGATTGACAATATATGAGAATGATTAATTATATTCTTTCTCAGAACTAAATCTTTTCAAATGGAGTTCATCATTGAATTTCAAATTCAGAACATACCATACAGATAGCACAGATGCTTCAAGTTGTGGATTCGGTAAAAGACTAGACAGCAAGACGAGCAGCTCAAATGACCACCATTCCAGGCTACAACCATCAACATGAAAAAAAACCAGTTTATAGAAAATAATGTCTTAAAAATGAATACCTTAGACGGGTTTAAATTTAAATAAATAAATAAATGGGTAATGATGTTACCAAATCATTACAGCAGAAGGGACAGCGAAGCGGAAAAACTCTGGAATTCCTTGGAACAACTCCATAGAAATGGGCACACGGGTTTTTGCACAGGCAGAAGAGAATTTCATGTACAATGCGAGGAAAATCACATTCAACCAACTCGAAATACTTATTGCCAATGCGGCTCCAAGGTTACGTAGTCCAGACTTGAAAACCAAAACCCAACAGAGAGGTATATGGAAACAAAGAGTAGCAAAGGAGAATATGAACATGGGCATGACCAAACTTTGTGTTTGAAAGTATCGAACAAGCGGTTGAAAAACTGCAAAACCAAAGAGCCCAGGAACAAGCCACATTGTGAATTTACCAGCTTCAAGTGAAATTAGAGGGTCTTGACCTATGAAAACGAGCAGTTTTCCCATGTAGATCCATAGGAGAGAGAGAGGGAAACAAACTAAGATGAGCGAGAAGATAGCAGTGTAAGTTTGAATTCCCAGCTTTCTATATTGTTTTGCTCCATAAGCTTGTCCACATAGAGTTTCCAGTGCACTAGACATTCCCATCTGTTAATTAAGTGTTTACAAATGACATTAGTTATCAAAGATCGAAGCTCTGTAATTCCGTAAACTATTTTGATCGTTATGATTTCTATAAATCAAAATTTGAAACCTCCATTCAATAGTGACATGGACGAAGCCATGTAAGCGTGAGGGGTGGCAAATGTCCCCTCAAATAAGTTGCTCTAAGCCTCTAATGATTTGCCATTTGGGATGCCAAATTTTGGCAATGGCACAAAGAGTTGACAAATTTAACTCCTTAAATGGAAAATGTCATTTGTGCCAAGTCATATTTTTCCTTCAAAAAAGTAAAAAAAAAAATGCCAAAATATAACATTAATGCATTGAAGCACATATGTAAACATAAATTTTCTTAATTTTTTAAATAAAATAAATAAATTATTAACAATTAATTAAAGTTCGTCCCTCTCACTCAAATTTCTGACTTCCCCTGAATAGTGAGAGTGGTTTTTTTTTTTTTCCTCCAATTTCATCCATATGTTAAACATGTGCCTTTCTCCTGCAGTTTTACAAATTCCCTCTTTTTCTTGGTACTAGTGTTAGGAAAGCTTGGAAAGCCATATCATAATATTAAATGTTGATTAGATGATAGATGTGTGCCAGTCATGAACAAAAACAAAAAACAAAATTCTAGCTATAGACTAACAGCTTTACAATATAGAATTCCATGTAGTGCAAAGGAGCAGTGTTTGTTTAGTTTAATTACTGTAGTGCTTGCTTACATAAGCGCAGCGCATATTGGTTTTACTCATTACATATAAGAGCGTCGGTGTGCGACAAAAGAGGCAGCTTTCAAAGACAAATTCAGATAAGGATTGAGTACCAAAAGACAAATTCAGATAAGCATTGATTACCAAAAGACAAATTCAAATATTATCAACCGCTAATCAAGTTTCGAATGATAAGTTTGTTTGAAGATATAATAGTAATTAAGGGGAAATTATAATTTGACTCTTTCAACTATTATTGATTCACACATTGAACATCTATATTTTTAATTCGACACATCACTCCCCCCAAGTGTTTTTTTTTTTTTTTTTTCTTTTTGATAACCGGGAGTCCGAGTCAGTTTACACACACCTCGACTAATCCCGGATCCTGAAGTTAACGACCGGGTAAGTCTCCAGTGGCCTCAAGAGTTTAGCAAGAGTAGATTTGTGGCATTTCTACATACTCTGGCCTTCTGCCAGTCAATCATTTGATTTGACGAAAAACAAAATTTCATGATTTTTCTCGATATATTTTTAATTTTTATAAATTATTTTCACCATACATTAAATAATTCACAATTAAATCTATGACAAATACTGCATACAAATTTCAGATGCCATTAAACACATTCTAGATGGAGCGACACTAATTTTCTTATTAGGTGGTGTTGTTATGACGTCATAAAAAGCAGGGGAGTTCCTCGTGGCCCATGATACATAAATGAAGTGGAAGAACTTAAGACCGTTTAGATTAGCTTCGCATAAAATCACTTTTGGAACTTAAAATTCTATGAATTGGTCCATAAAAAGGGATAATAATCACTTTAGACCGCTAAAGGAGTGATTAAATGATTAGCTAAGGCTGGGCTAGCTTTTGCCACTATCACTTCTAATATAAAAATTCTGATATGTGAAAAATAATTTAGACATACTTCTCAAAAAGTGATTTTAGTCGAGACTAATCCAAACAAGCCCTAAAAATAGTAGAATTTGGTTAGAATAAAATTTTGTATGTTCATTCTATTGACTTCCAAAAGTATCCCTTCATTTTAAGCTTTAAGCTAGCTATGACAAAAATGTCATCCCTACCAATTACTTTAATAGATGCTCTATCAAAAGTAATACAGGAAATATATTTGATTGAACTCATTTTTTAGATTCATTCCAAACAGCATAATAGAATAGACATCCCCGACCTAGTTAGCATATGCTTACATAAGTTATATAAGTATGAAGCTCATAGATAATTAATTGTATGATGCATATTTCAAAAAACTGGCCGTCGGATTAAATATTGTACTTATGAATGTCTTGGATGTCAAAAATAACAGTGATCCAGTGTTAGATATTCTAAATTTAGTTATGAAAAACTATCACCACGGAAAACTGTCGTAGTTTTTCAATGTAACATTTCTAAGAAATCAACTATTGGATCATTGTAACTTTTTACAGACATGCATAATTTCAGTATCTAATCAAATTATCAGTTTTTTAAAATATATATCTTACAATTATTTATAGGACTCATGCTTACATAAGTTTATTTAAAAATAAGCATATGCTGAATGGATCATGATAGAATAGAAGTACCGAACAGGTTTACAATTTTAGTTCTTTTATTCACTCCAAGCAACCGTAGTAATAAGGGAGAGGATCGATCGGAAAAGACAAAAGTAGAACTCACAATAAGGCTGAAGCCGGTGACGCCGGAGAGAGAGATGGCTATGGCGGTGCTAGAGAGAGAAAGCTCACCCAGGTGACCCACCATCATTACTGAGATGACTTGCAACAAGTACTGTGATAGAGTCACGAACACCATGGGTCCTGCTATGTAACCCACTGTCTTCATCTCTTCACCCAATACACCCCATCTTATGATTAATGAACCCTCTGATCCCCCCTCCTTCAATAATAAACCCTCTTCCATGCCACTCTTTCTTTTCTCTCTAACACCACCACACTCTCCTCAACTGCGCCACCCTCAAACAAAAACCCTTTAGAGAGAGAAA
>JAESVK010070732.1:0-16611 GCA_017140935.1 Hamamelis virginiana
TTCATGCATTTATTGTTCAACTTGTTCACCTGAAAAATTGCAATTAAGCAGGAGTAAGTTAGAAGACGAAGCTCAGTAGGTATACATATACTCTTGCTAACAACAGTCATAATATACATGTCATAATAACAATTCACAATCACACACAAATGATGCAATACAATCAATAATCCATAAATCTTAATCATGTTACTTAAAGTGTCTCATACCACCGAATAACAAGTTAAGATCCACAATTTAAAGATCGGTGCAATGTAATATAAATCATCCGAGTTACACATCATATGACATCCCATAACATATGAGCAATAAGTTCAGATTTACTCATGCCATATATGAAATGTAGTGATATAATTATCCAATTCCATTCTAGATTCCACGAGGTATAGATTAATGTTAAAGTTACAATCACAAGGAGCGCCCACGAGTCTGTCCCGTGAGAACACCACATTAATTTATATAGGGCGCGCACAAGCGTCTACCCAAGTCGGTACTGTTTATAGGGCGCGCCCACGCGTCTGTCCATGCGAGTACAAACCAAGTCCAAGTTATCTATATATATATAAAAATACAATAACCTTTCCTTCATTAGGCGCGCCCACGCATCTGCCCACCATGTACTGTTTATAGGGCGCGTCCACGCGTCTGCCTTAGCTAGTATACAATGAATTCAGGTTATTATAATCTCAATTATGCAATGATCATTCACAAGATAAATAATTCATCATATCTCAATCTGATACTCAATTCCATATAAACTCATATATTACCTTCCCTTTCATATTATAAGCATTATTCCAGTATACAAAATCATTGCACATATATTTCTTGTATGCATAATCATGCAACACATAATCCAGGTATACATAATTGTAAATAACAAGAAGCATAAGGTTCCCTACCTTTAAAGATGAACTAAAATATTTTATATTGTTCTATTGAAGACTGGATTGGCTTTGATTATCACCTATGAATCATAATAAAGAAGCATTAATAATGTACAACAATTATAAACAATAATAATTCACTTTTCAAGAAAAAAAAATATAACCATAAAAACCTAACAGTAATATAAAAGGGTAAATATGGTATTATTGAAATATCTTTCTCTCTCTAAAAAAAATAATGTGACTCTAAAACCACCAAATATAGAAACTAGATCTCACAAGCTTTCTAAACATATACAGTACGCTCAAAACGGATACCGGACGAAAAATTAGAACCAATAAAAGAAAAACGAACTTACGCTGAGTTAGTGGACTAACCGATGGAGTTAGTCGACTAGAGCATGAGTTAGTCGACTATAAAATGAGTTAGTCGACTAGAAGTTGCAAGATTTAATCAACTTATTAAAGGACAGAGACCCGAAAAACAGAATTTACACGATTAATCGACTAGACACTAGTCTTAGTCGACTAATTCAAGGTCAGAAACCCATAAACAATATTTTTAGCACATTAGTCGACTAGACACTTGTATTAGTCGACTAATCCTCTGCGAAAACTCCATTAATGAGCAGCAAGCTTTATCAAACCTTATCAAAACATTATAATTCAAATCCAAACTCTAAAATCCAACAAAATCAAACTTTAAAGACACAAAATTCACAATAATTATTCAAAACAAAGGATTAAATCCAAGAATCCATTATGAACCCAAACTAAAAACCCATAATCTTAAAAATCCAAACCACATGTTAACTTCTTCAACCTCAAATTCCATAAACCCTACTTCAAGACTCCAAACTCAGCTCAAAAACATACAAATCACCAAGTTCAACATCCAAAACTCAAATTCAACTCCTAAACCTCTCAAATCCGAAAATACTCTAGGGAAGAATTAATAAAACTCAAGCTTAAACATATATGAACTTACCTTAATCACTTTAAGGATGAAATCCGGCGAAAATCCGGCAAGATTTTTGGTTGCTCACCTTGCTCCTAGCTACTCTTTCTCTCTCGGCTCTCAACTCCACTCTCCAGAAGCTTCACGAAAAGAATGGAGATTGATTTCCAATACTTATCTTATATTTATAAATTTAGGACATAAATGTCCTTTCTTAAATTGTTTAAATTAGTTTTGTAATTTCACATCCTTTCATTTTTAAAAATTTATTTCCTTTCCTAAACACCCATATTTTCTTCTGAAAACAACTTTCTTTATTAATTTACACTTCCCACAAATTTCAAAACACATCAATTAACATATAATCACACTAATTTAACACTTAAACACATAATTAGCATTTTAAATTTTTAGGTTCTCACATAACTCAAATTCTCAATCCATAATAACCAAATCCTAATTTTTTTTTTTCTCTCTTCCTCCCTTTCCTCCTCTTCGACTGTAAATCTGAAACTTTGCAATCCCTCCTAACCCAAGGTAATCTCAAATCTTGGCTCAACCCCTAAGATTATTCGAAATGCCTAGGTGAGTCGAATATTTTAGTCCTTCTAACCCAAAATTGTGTTCTTGTAGATATTCGAAATGTTAAAATTTTGGCATCAATTTTTTCAAAAACCGACCATTGGATCATTTTGATTTTTGGCAGGCATGACATTCATAAGATCTGTATTTTATCAACAGTCGCTTTTTTAAAGTATGTTCTTCAATTGATCCTACAAAAGTGCAGAATGCCAAAATATATAAAACTGAAGTTTTTTTTACATAAGGAGCAAATTGGTCATTGTGGCCGTTTGTTGACAAGTTTGGATATTGGCCCATTTTTATTGATCACTTTCAAAATGCCAATGTGAGTCGAATATTTTGAGAACCGGGTCATTAGATTAGATACCTCTTTTATGCATGTCATGCATACGAAAAATTTAGTAATTTAATAATCGATTTATAAGAGATGTCATTGTGAAAAATTATTATAATTAAAAATATCGCAATTTTTTATAGTGAGATTTTTTAAAATCTAACCGTTGAATCAATGTGATTTTTCACATGTAAACTTATATAAGTAGGGTATCTAATCCTATGGTTTGTTTCTCAAAATATTCAACCCATGTACATTGGTGTTTTGAAAATGGACGAAAGAAATAATGGTAAACCGAATGGTAAAAAAACCCTATCCCGTGAATATGTAAAATATATAATTGAAAAGGCTACTTTCTTAATGTTTAGTGGCATGTTTATGAGTTGGAATATATCTTACCGTATATAATGGAAACTCAAGTTTGAAAAAAAAAAAAAAAAAAAAAGGATTCTGATTTAGATATCATTAGGCCGAATTTGTCTATATAATAAAAAATAAAATAAAAAACACACAGATTTTGCAGCCAGTTTTTTTCAAAAAGAGCAAAAATCAATCATTGGATTATAGTAATTTTTTACAAACATGACATCCATAAGATGAGTATTTTATCCAATGATCGATTTTTCAAAACCTTATGGAAGCGCAAATTGCCAAAATATATTAAATTTAAAGTTTTTTTGGCTTAAGAGTAAAAATGAAATTTTGGTATAATTTATGTGAGTGGGGAGTGCAGGAGGTGAAATGTGGAGTGTGGATAACATTTGCCTCTATTAATTATCGAATCAAAAACTTTAATGTGTATAAAATGGACTAAAACTACGCGCTATGAGTGCAAACTTGGAACATTTCCTTTTATAATAACAAGTCTTCGATCATGCAAATGCATTTCATCATGGCACGCTTTCTTAATTTATTTTCTTTCTTGCAACTTAAATTTTAAAAGAAGTTTTCACTATAGCAGCAAATATTGGTTAAAGATTTATTTTTGGCAATTGCTCCACATATTTCATATGTACACTAACTAGTTCAATCATTTTCTGCACTCAACCAACCTAAATTTATGAGGGGTGGAACACCAATTATAAACAATCCCAAGTTTGGTTGGTTAGAGTCGAGCAATTCTGAATTCTCTACTTAAGTTTTTCTGTAGTTAATTTTATTTGGGTATTAAGATCATGATGCATCACTTAAATGTATCATTTTTCACTTTAGATGATATATCATGATCTTAAGTGCCCAAGTGAATCCAAATACAGAAAAACCCAAACAGAAAATATAGACTCGAGTTGAGCATTCTCTTCAACCCAACTCAAATTGTGGGTATTGTAGCCTATGGTATTTATGTGTTGGGCAGGGAAGTTTTTGGTAGAAAAGGATTTTTTTTATCTTTAAAAAAAAAACAAAAAAAAAAAAAGCGAAAAAAATTAATAAACTTTTTTTTTTTGTGCAGTAGTTATCCTAAACTGTTAATGTGTCTATAAGCATATCTGTGAATTTCATGATTTTTCTCAATATATTTTAATTTTTATGAATTATTTTCTATACAGTAATTAAACTTCATAATAGATAGAATATATTGAGAAAAATCATGAAATTTCATTGATATTCCTGTAAACCCATTAGCAATCCAGGATAAATACTGCATAAAAATAAAGAAAGTTAACACTATTTTTCAGTCCAAAAACACAAATGGCTAAGTGCGAGAAGGGAGTAATTTGAAAACAGCCTATGAAGTCAAACTATAATTTTCCCAAAGAAATAAGACAATATCATTAAAATTAATCAAAACTAATTCACAGTAAAAAAAAAAAAAAGAAGCAATCTCATTAATTAGATGACAATTAATTCCATCATTTCATTATATTAATTTTATTTTGGTTGATAGAAGTATCTCAATCATGGCCTAAATAATGATTTGACACAAATAAAGCCCACTACTCACTCTGCATAATTATTTTCTTTTTCTTTTTAGAACAACACAGAATACAAGGTAAAAAATACACACGACACAACCCAAGGTGAATAGCCTAGTGATGGAGTAAGTAGGGCTAAGGGCTTACCAAGTCCCTCGGTCCCGTGTTCGACTCCCACTAGCTACTAATATCTAATGCCACATACCGTAAGATGCAAGTCTTGTTTCAAAAGCCTTATTCAGGGTGCATGATTTAATCTGGTGCACAAGCTGGTCCAGGATACCTGTATAGCAAAAAATAAAATATAAATAAAAAATACACACGACACATATACATACTCCCACATACATAAGTTTGACTCCAAGATAATTTTCAAAGTGGCCTAACCATCAATAGGGATCACCACTCGATCACTTTGTATCATAAGGGATTGATCATTAGCCTTGCTGGTTAATGGTCTAGACAACTAATCTTCAAGGATTTTCCATATGTGCTTATTGGGGAAAATACTAATTTTAAAAGGATTAAGTCATAGCTAGATTAGGAAGAGGGACAAAAAAAAAATCACATTTTCAGGACGCAGTGGGGACAATGAACCCATCTAAGTCTCTGATCATGTAATTACTACATACGTACATTAATTATATATAGTTCAATATATAATTATCATTCTCGCACTCAACCAACATAAATCAATTTGAAGAGGGGTTGAACACCCGCCAATTACCACAAGCTAGTTTTATATATATATATATATATAATGAGGGGCATATTGAACTATATATATATAGTTACTTAGCTTGTACATGTTAGGATCTCTCTGGGGTCGGGGATGAACGCCAAACAATCACACACACGAGACACAAGAAGATTTACGTGGTTCGGCAATTGCATATGTCCACGGAGCAGCTGCGATTTCTACTATGAACAGAAATACAATTATAGAAGGAGGAGAAACAACTTCTCTCATCTCAACTCAACTCACTCTCTCTCTCTGTATTTGTACACTCACTCTTTGCTGCACTTAGCTGCTACACAATACTTGCCACACAGCACCCTTGCACTCTGTTGCACTGCTGCCCTTCAGCACACTCTTGCACTTATTATTTATAGCTGAGCATGGAGGGAGCAAGCAGCCAACAGGCCATCAACAAGCCCACCAACAAGCAGCTAGTCGGTGGCCACCCTCTATGGTTGTAGCTCAACTAATATCTTCAGCCCCAAATCTTTAGCTGTACATTTGCAGCTATTATTGACTTTGTTGCTTAGCCAAATTTGAGCCACACCTTACAAATCTCCACTTTGGCGAAGATTCTCCATCCACCATAGTGATTGATCAACACTTTCATACATCCGAAAGTGCCTAGTTCCGTGAGATCTTGACCAAATCCAAGCAGTATTAGAACTTGATCCCAGCACCCACTTTAGTGAGCACATCAGTAGGATTATTTGCAGTTACCAATCTTCTGAACCAGGATATCCCCTTCATTCCTCGAACAAAATGACACCGAACATTGATATGCCTAGTATAGGAGTGATGGACCTGGATCTTTGCCAAAACAAATGACACTCTGACTGTAACAACAAACCAACATGTTCATATACAATCCCAAAGTCCCCTATTAACCAAATTGTCACTGCCATGTACTCTGCCTTGATTTGTCGTAGACAAAGCCACCGTTGACTGTAATGTTGAATTCCAACCAAGTCACCAACATAATATGAGTCCACATATCCTACCAAATTCTGTTCGAGACCAGTTTATCATTAACTTCAAGCCTATACTGACTGTGCCATGTATATACCTCAAGATCCACTTCACTACCTAACAGTGACTGATCCATGGATAATGCATCATGCATATACCTACTCACCATACTAACCACATGTAAGATATCAGGTACCGTACATACCATAGCATACATCAAGGCACCAACTGCATCGGCATATGGAATCTGCGCCATATGCTTGCACTCTTCTTTTGTCATTTATTCCCAACAATTTATCTTCATCTTACGACTTTGGCTGGTCCCACAGCCATGCTCCACCTCGATGAAGATCTTCATAGCTTCCACTATCATGCTCCACCATAAAAGCATACCCACTTAGAATAAACTATTTCACTTTGGCCCATGTCGAAAACAACCTTGTTGAAAACTTATGGTGTAACTTCCACGTTTGGCTTTCCTGGAAGTTCATCAACCATCGACATGAATTTCCACCACACACCCTGCATCAATGCCAAACCAATGCATGTGTGCAAACTTGTGGACCTGCTAACTTTAACATATCCTCTACATGGAAACTTTTGGAATTAGTGGCTTGCCATGAGGATGTACATGTCCCTTTTCAAATGACATCGTCTTCAAACACAAAGTTAGCATCATTATCAGTATCTGACTTGACTGACTTGGATCCACTTGCCTAACCTGCTCCAGCTCTTGGACAATTTTTCTTGACGTGCCCAGATTGTCCACACCCCAAGCAGACTACTTTCTTCTTCATGGAGTTCTTCCCCTTTCAATTACCAATTGCTACCATTACTAAGTTCTCAGGCGGACCATTACTTCCACCACCTGAATCCTTCTTGCGAACCTCTTCGCTAAGAATCTGATCTCGAATATCCTGGTATTTGAGTTTTATTTTTGCCTGAAGAATTACTGATAGCTGTTCTCATAGCCTCCCAACTGCTTGACAATGAGGCCAGAGCAATCAATGCACATACCTCGTCACCAAAATCAATTTCAATAGAGGACAATTGATTTATGATGATATTGACCTTATTCAGATGCTAAATGACTGGAGTACCTTCCGCCATTTTCAAGTAGAACAACTTCTTCATCAGATGTACCTTGTTGTTGGCTGACGGCTTTTCATACATATCTGTAAAGTCTTTATGCATTAAATCTGTCGTGGCCTTTTCTTTCACCACGTTGTGTGCAACAGATCTTAATAGTGTCAGTCGAATGAGTCCCAACATTTGTCTATCAAGAAGAGCCCATTCCTCATTATTCATGTCATCTGGCTTCTTTCCCAGGAGCGGGAGATGCAGTTTCTTCCCATAAAGGTATTCCTCAATCTGCATCCTCCAGTATACAAAGTCTGTGCCGTTAAACTTCTCAATTCCAACGACCTTTTCTTCTTCTCCTGCCATCATCCCATTTAGTTTAACTTCAAGTCCGAATTTGAGAAAACGGAGTGCCCGATTGTGTCCTGAAAGTCTAAAAACCCTGGGATCGGCTGCGAAAAAAAAAATCGTCAAAATCAAAGTCAACGGTCAGCAGGTCAACGGTCATTGCTTACATCATTGCTTACATTACTGCTGACGTCACTAATGATGTCACTGCTGGACTGTTGGGCAGGGAATATTCTGATGGATATTCCGGCGACGGTCGTCTTCTCTAACAAACTTTCCGATGAGTGACTTTTCTGCAAAAACTTTGACCGGCTCTAGAATCTCTATCTGGACTCGATTTCTGATGTCGTTTGCATCATTGCGATTGTCTCGGCGAGATCTACCTCCCCGTATGTTCAAAAAAAAAAAATTGAACACTTTGATTTCCGGGCAAAAATCAAAACACCCCTCTGTTAGGCTCTGATACCAGTTGTTAAGATCTCTCTGGGTCAGGGATGAATGCTAAACAATCACTCACACACGAGACATACGAAGATTTACGTGGTTCAGCAATTGCCTACATCCACAGAGCTGTTGTGACTTCCACTATGACCCTAAATACAATTACAGGAGGAAGAGAAACAACTTCTCTCAACTCAACTCACTCTCTCTCTCTCTGTATTTCTACACTGACTCTTTGCTGCACTTCGCTGCTACACAACACTTGCACACAGTACTCTTTCACTCTGTTGCACTACCGTCCTTCAACACACTCTTGCACTCACTATTTATAGCTGAGCATGAAGGGAGCAAGTAGCCAACAAGCCATCAACAAGCCCACCAACAAGCAGCCAGTCGGTGGCCACCCTCTATCGTTGTAGCTCGACTAATATCTCCAACCCCAAATCTTTAGTTGTACATTTACAGATATTATTGACTTTGTTGCTTAGCCAAATCTAAGCCACACCTTACACTACAGTCTATGCAAACAAAATACATAAAGAAAATTAATGTTGTATTCGGGTTTATTTCAATTTAAGAGTTGTTCATGGTGGGATACAATGTCCTCGACGTTTGTAGCATGGCCTTTTTGGCGGAGGAGGACTTGGCGGCGCCAGTGGAGGACTTGGTGGAGGAGGACTTGGCGGCGGGGGAGGAGGACATGACGTCCAATAGGGGATTCCGCCACAATGTATTGGACGGATGATAATTAATCCCCTATTTCTCGCACCTCCCACTGTTGCAGTAGGGATAGAAGTTCAAACTGAGATTGTGTAATATTAATTGTAATCAAATAAATTAAACCAACAAGGATTATATTATTAATATATACTATAGTTGTTAATGTAATATATATGTATATATACACACAGAAATGATCTTATTATAGTGAAATGTTCTAGTCAGTTATATCTTACTTTAACTAAAATCTACTAAAAAATTCAAGCCCTTAGATTTCTTTTTACAATAAATCATGCATTAAATGAAAAGAAATTCAATGGTTTGGATTTCTTAGCTGATTTGAGTTAAAGTAAGGTATAGCTGACTAGAACACTTCTCCTTATCAATATTTGCTCACTTTCATAAAGTTAGCAAACAGTGCAATGGCCACTAGATCTTAGCCATGGGAGAGATCTGACGGTCACTGCATTGTTTGCTCACTTTTGAAATTCAGCAAATGCTGACTTATCATTTTTCATATGCATATATAATTGATCTTGTAAGGACGTACTTACGCTTCTTACCATTAGCCTACCCCTTCTGGGAGCCTTATGATAGATATTTTGAAAAACCAACAATTGAATTAGATAATCTTCTTATGAATGTCATGGTGCCAAAAATTCACAGCGATTCGATAATTGGTTTTGAAATACAGTTCGTTAAACACTGTGATAGTATTTACCTTTGGATGCTGTCAAAGTTGTTTGAATATTTGTATTTTAAAACCAACTGTTGGATCACTTTGATTTTTGACAGACATGGCATACATACGAAGATTACCCCATCCAACAGTCGGTTTTATAAAATACCTCTCCTAGTGAAAGTGGGCGTCCTTACATGATTGAATATGTATTCTATATATAGAGTAATTTTCTTGTAAGGACTTTCTTATGTGAGGACTTGGCTTTTTAGTCAATGTAAGATGGGAATTTTAGAAAACCGATGGATTAGATATTCTTAAAATGTATGTCATGCATGCCAAAAATCATAGGGATCTAACAGTCGGTTTCTAAAAATACAGTCTGTGAAAAACTATGACCATTAGATACTGTTATAGTTTTTTACATCACAGTTTTTTAATCTGAAAGGAATCGATCGAAATGCATGGAATCGCAGCGGAAGACAAAACAAAACTTTTAATAATATGATTCCATCATTGAAAGATTCTAAACAAGAATCGAACAAGCATAGGGATATGTGATTTAATTACAAACAAATAAAATTAATAAAACATAAATTAATCTTACTTGATTCGCCTTTCGATTTGCAATCCTCGATCTCGAACTTCAACGCAATGAAGTCTCCAACGGTATCCACACAAGGGTAAGATTCCCTAAACCCTTCTAGTCTTTCACAACACTTGAGAAAGCTAGAATGGAGAGGGAGAGGAGAGTGAGAATTTCGGCCAAGGGGTTGCTTAACCCTAGAATGAGTGAAGCACTCATATTTATAGACATTCTCCTCTTTAAGGGATGTTTGGTTACTAGTGCTAGCATGACCAAACATCCTTGAATAGAATAATCCTATTCTTGGTTAATTTTGACTTTTAATTAATTAACTATTAATTAATCAAAATCAAACTTAACTTAAAGACAGGATTCCCCTCTCACAAGTTTAAGGAACTCTCTTACCCTCTATTGTGTGTGACCCATTGGGTTCACCCCAACCTAGCAGTGACTAGGGACATCTCCATGTCGCCTAAAATAGAAACTTTCTATTTAAAGGTTTAATTGAAACTATTCCAATTATGCCCTTATTGATAACACTTATCAATAGGCTTTCACTGGTCATGAGTGACGTCTAGCAATGTGTCATGACATGCCCTAGGTTTGGGTGAATAGCAGAACTATATGAACCCTTCTTATTACTTAATCATTCATCCCCTAATGTCACAGTTAAGATATTTAGGGTATGGATATAAGTCAAAACCCTATCTTAACTTTCTTGTCATATGTTCTTCAAATTATAATCTCAATAAGATGAACCCTATGAAACTCTTTCATATTTCATCTATCACTCTGGCCAGAGATTCACATTGAGAGTTATATTTAAGAACTGACCCTGACATTCTCTCTCATAACATTGAGAGTGATGATTCCTTATTGACCACTCATATGCCTTCATGCAAGACCTATTAGAGCCAATAAGTGCTGACTACAACCTTAAGATCAAGGCTGTATAAAACACTATCAAACCCTAATAACTCAGGCACAAGACATCCATGGTGTCTCAGGTCTTAGGATTACCAAATGGACGTAACATAAGAATATTCCTTTAACTTAATATCCATAGGAATATTCTAGTAGATCATGTTCAGTGTACATATTCTCTAATATGCACCCACAGATTAACCTAAGTGTCTCTACACTGATAGGAAAGACTACCTATCCTCCCATTGGAGTTAGTTTAAATCTGTGCCACTCTTGCCGGTTTAATAAATGTCCTCTTTAATAAACCTATGAGCAGGAACACTTTAAGAATAAATGTGTATGAGAAATATGAGTCTTCATATCTCAACAAACTTGAGATACACATTTCTCTTATCATTTATTCATGGACATTATCGTATATATATTTAAACATACAAACGATAAGCAGTACCTTCTTATCCTAATATGAAATAGATATGCACTTTAGGATTGGTTTTAGGGCATACCTCTAACAATCTCCCACTTGCACTAAAGCCAATCACCATAGTATCTTATACTAGTCTTCGAAAGACAAGGCTTTATAACTCCTATAGATGTTATGGCAATGGAGATCCTATGCAAACAAACTTTGCATCTTTATTATTTTCAATAATAGTAATTAAACTACAATTCTGCTGCCAACTCTGATGTCCAGTAAATGAGACCTATGTTCTTGGTAGAGAACAGTATGTACTAGGCATTCTTCTAGGCAACTTGTAAATGACATTCTTTTAGATTCCTTTATTCATGTAAGTATTACAATCTTAATTTACTTAAGAATATACTTACTTTTATTCAGGATCACTATTCTGAATAATTCCAATATCTGCCAACAACTTTTGTAGCATTAATGATATTAAGTACATAATCTTTTATGAGATTCCATATTTCTCAAATATTAAACTCATATTTAATCCCTCATAAAATCAACATTTTTGAGAGATTAGAATTCCTATAACTTTTATGGAATTCATGATACTACACTTAGTATTTAAAGTATGTACTCAAATAAAGAAAGCTAAGAATGAATGATGACTTTATTGCTCCCACTAGTCCTTTTTGAAACAAGGTATTTATTTATTAAACTCTTTAATAATATAAATTCCCTTATAATGTTTCATAAAGGAATGGTTCTCAACCATTATGGAAATATTGCTTTCTAATAACTCTTTAAAGAAAGCATAGCTTTCAAGGTTTATTTGAAATATCTCATATTTAAAATAAATCTTTAAACTACAACGTTTAACATATTTAAGGTCCTCTTTATATAAATGATTCAACTAAAATATTCCCAATATTTTCCTTTTAGCTTTACTTCAAATGAATAATTTGAACTCTTCAAATATTCATAGTTTTGAATCCTTTGAACACTTTCAAATATTCAAAATAGATATGAAGTATTTCAAACTAAATGTAAGGTTTATACATCTCATGTATTATCCTTTTGATCTTCTTATAAAATAAGGTGATCGGTTTACATTAATGAATCAAAATTCATTTATTAATGTGATCCTTGGAGTTGAATCCTTATATATTATTTTATGCATTTATTCAAAGTATTCATAAAGAGTATAGAACTTTAAATCAATTGCCAGAATTAATCCAAAATATCTAATATTATAGATTAACTGTTTTAAATAAAACCTCAATTAAGAAGTATTAAAACAATTGGCAATTTTAATAAAGATTCTATGAACTCTAAATAAACTAATCAAGTATCAAGCTTCTATGTTAAATGTATCAACTGTTGATTCATTTCCAAACAAAGAACGCTTGATATTCACTTGATCTTCTGCTTCCCCTTGTCTTCTACATACAATCGCATTGTATAAGAAAGCACAATTAGGTATCGGATACCATAAGCAGAATAATACTAATTCTTAATTAGTAAATGAATAAAGCATAGGACGTACCATTAGAAGAACCATTCTTCAAACTAGGTACTTCTTACAGTTTCTCTTCCAGTGATCCGCACTTGAAACTCTTTCCTTTAGACTTCTCTTTCTTAATGCTTCTTTTTGGTTTGTTATGAAACTTCTTCTTCTTTCCCTTACCCTTAGGTTCAGTCTTAGAAGTGAAAATTTCATTGAAAGCCAAAACATTCCCTTTGGGTTCCTTTTTCAAGGTCTCCTAACACTCATTAGTATATTCATCAAACCAGTGAGGGAAGATTATGATGAATTACTTGTGACTTGCAGGAAGGGAATAAAGCAAGATGTCAATGCCCTTTTTGTTATCAGTGATCCTAACACTTAAGATCATACAATGAATGAATGTTCTGGATCATCATGAGGCAGAGCTCATTAATAGATGTCTCATACATCATCTTATAGGAAAAGAGTCCACTAACTGGATTGTACTTTACAATTCTGTTTTGTGAACCATAAATTTCCCTCAGATGTACCTTACATCATCATTAAGCCACTTACTATAAGTGTCTTTCTTCTCCTAATATGCCCCCTTATGACAAAGCATTGGGGCAAGGGGTATTGACCACGTAGTCTATTTTGTCAGCGGCTAAGACCAGGTTTCTCAAACCAGTCTTGAAAGTTTAGGACCAGTTAAGCGATTGTCATCAAGGATTCTAGATAAGGGGTTTAATGGAGCCATCTACAACAGAAAATAATAACAGTAAATTTCATATTATTCAAAACATAAATACCTATTGGTTTCTAAGTCTTATGTTACCTCCCACTATTTTATTCAAATCTCATACTCCCTTAGATGAGACTCGGGAATTTCATCATCTGAATTTTCCATAGTAGGGATTGGGGTCCCATCAAAAATTAGTAGCCTCACATAATAGGTTCTTGGATACTAACCCTTAATGAGTGGATAACTCTTATCCTAATGCTTCTAAAGCAAATTCCAATCATCCTTTAGCCTCTAAATTGTAGTATCCTCACATAATAGGTTCTTGGATAGTACTCTTTAGTTAAGTCACACCCATCATTCGCATAAGTATGGTCAATTGAATGTTGTACCCCTCACATAGCAGGTTCTTGGGATACACCATTATCGCACCTTATGATATCCAATATTAAAACAAGACAGTATGAACCCTCAGGATGAACATGTTCCCGCATATCTGCAGCCAAACACATCCACCTCAAGAATCCACCTATCATGTAATGATGGGAGGCTAGGATAAAGCCCAAGGCCTCTTCCTTACAACTCAATTTTGAATTAAAAGGGGTTTTGGATAAAGGAGGTCTCATTTAAAATAAACATACATCACATGCATCACATATATATCAAACATACATATAATGTTTAGACCAAGCTTTATTATTAGTTCTTGATTATCCTCCCACTGTCCTCCTAGAGGCTATGGTGGATTCATCTTGAACATATAATAAATTAGGTCAAGGCCCCTTACCAAGCATACATCTCATATATTAATGGGCCTTGGATTAATTATGGACTTTAGGGTGGGTTCATTCTTTGAGCCAAAAAGATGAACCCTAGGTCTATAATGAGGGTTAGGTGATCGTAATTAAAACTATGTAACTATTACATCAAGACTAAAAGATTTACGAAAAGTCTTGAAGTCCTTGCCAAGTCCTTCTCAAGTACTTGTCTTTTCCTCTTGTACAAAATTCCACCATGCACCTCAAGTCCACCATGCTCCACCAAGTATCCAATATTACATTTAAAATAAAAGAAAGAAGTGGATTAAGGAGATAGGGGATACATAGGAATTGAGAGGGAAAGAGGCATGCAAGCCCCAAATTAATTACATCACTTAAATTTAAACAACTTTAAATACAACCCTTAAAATAATCCATACACATCTAATGCGGCCAATCACATCTCATTTAATTGGTCTTAAGTCCATAATTATCCATTTATATTTATACAAACACATTGCATAAATAAAAACAACAATAAAAGAAAGGCAATGATGGCAATGGCATTTAATTAATTAAATTCAATATTATTATTATTATTATCTCATAACAATAATAACAATATTTTAAATCTCATTTAAAATAAAACCATCATATCTCATATGAAAATAAAAAGTACCTTTTCTTAATTAAAACTCCTAATTAACTTAATTAGGGTTTTAAATAAATAGAATTTAATTTGAGAAATTAATTTCATAATTCCTATCATGCATTTAACACTTTAATATGCATTATAGATTAATCATCATTAACCTATAGTGAAGGAATTAAATAAAAACTCAAAACCATAAATTCTTGAAAAGACACAAAACCCAGTTTTTCACAAAACAGTGAATTCAGCTACTGTTTTGGGACTAATCTTTCCTATATTAAAACACACTTTTAAAATGTGAGAATACTCTATTTCACAAGGATTTTCAGTCCTCTTTCAAATGGCATAGGTCTCGTTTAGTGATTCCAACATTTGGTATCACTTTAAGGCATTTTGTGACACTAACTCTAAACCATGGCAGAATCTGGAATTTGTGTATAAATGCATTTATTGGGCATAACCTAAAGTGAACTAAGTCATATGAACACTTCAATTCACTAGGTTTTTTCAGTCCTCTAAACAATGGCAGGGGTCTCGTAACTTGATTCCAACGTTTGGTATCAATTAGAGACATTTTGTGACAGAGAGTCAAAATTTCCAGAATTGACTCTTATTCACAAAAATTCTAGTGTGGCTATTCTAGGTCATTAAAAATCATGGGAACCCTTCCTAGACTTTGTTAAGACCTTATATTAATGAAGTCAATAGGTGGCAAGCTTCAAAAATCCCAGAAACTATTTTCTTTGGATTTTATAAAAGCTTCATGATTGCTGCCCAGAAAAACAGCAATACTATTTTAATTTCAAAACGATTTCAAAATTAAAACTATCAATATACAAGCATGCTAAAACGTTTTTAACATGTTTATATATCATCTAGCAACATCCCTAGTTGTTTTTAAGCAATTAAAACAATAATTCATCACATGAATTTCACAATCTCTCATGAACACAAAAAACGTTTTATAAAAACACTTTTCATCAAATCTTTATGTTCTTCATTTTTAATTTTCAAAAACAATAAAATTTATTTTGAAAATATTATAAACACTTTATAAAACATAAGAAGAACACAAGATCATGAAATCATAAAATTAATTAAGGCACACTAGGGTTCCAAACCCATGTGGCCGAAATTCATAGTGAGAGAGAGAGAGTGTGCTAGGGTTAGGGTTAGGGTTAGGGTTAGGAATCCTTACCATAATCTAACCTATTTAGGGTTTCCATAAACTCCATATATGCTGCAATAATTTCTATATTGTGATTATTTAAAATAAGAAAGAATCAAATCAAATATAAGAAACTTTCCTAAATTAAACAATACACAAAATAGAAACTACGAATATCCAAGTTTGACATTTAGGGATTCCTAAAACAAATTAGGAAATATTCCTATATTAGTTTAGGGTTT
>JAESVK010070733.1:0-11972 GCA_017140935.1 Hamamelis virginiana
AACCAACTAAAATATGGGCCAAGTCAAAATGCAAATCATGTAGGAATTCATAGCATTTTTAAAGTAGTCAAGACCTACACACATAGGCAGAAAAAAACAGAGGATGCCAATCTTAACCAAACTCATATGGCAACTCAAAGTCAAGTAGTGAAATCAGTTCAAACCAACTAAAATATGGACCAAGTCAAATGCAAATCATGTACGAACTCATAACATTTTTAAAGTAGTCAAAACCTATACACATAGGCCAAAAAAACAGAGGATGCTAACCTCAAACAAACTCATATGGCAACTCAAAGTCAAGTAGTGAAATCAGTTTTGCCACCCTGCACACAAAGTCAAGTCAAATGCAAAAATCATGTAGGAACTCATAGTATTTTTTAAGTAGTGAAAACCTACACACATAGGCCAAAAAAATAGAAGATGCCAACCTCAACCAAACTCATATGGCAACTCAAGGTTAGGTAGTGAAATGAGTTCGAACCAACTAGGATATGGGCCAAGTCAAATGTAAATCATGTAAGAACATAGCATTTTAAAAGTAGTCAAAACCTACACATATAGGCCCAAAAAACAAAGGATGCCAACCTCAACCAAACTCATATGGCAACTCAAAGCCAGGTAGTGAAATCAATTTTGCCACCCTGCACACAAAGTCAAGTCAAATGCAATAATCATGTAGGATGTCATAGTATTTTTAAAGTAGTGAAAACCTACACACATAGGGCAAAAAAAAAAAAAAAAAAAGGGTTGTAACCCTAAACAAAAATAAAATAACAAAAAAAAGTAACGAATTAAAAGAAAAAAAAACCAAAATAATATGGGCAAAAAAAAAAAAAAAAAATTTCACCTAGAAAAAAAAAAAATTAAAAAGAAAAAAAAAAGACCATAAACTTTATGATAGCAAATAAATTAAAACCAATTGGGTTTAGTTTAACACCATGCAATTTTGCATCTCAATTAAAGCAACAAGTGGATTCCAAGTGTCACCGTCAAAATTAATGGCTGCTTTACTTCAATTTCAGACATCTAGAGAAGCTGGAGATAGATGTCGGCAATTTCAAATAGATCGACTTGCACAGTCTAGATCAGCTGTAATGTCGATGGGGTGGAGTGGAATCAGATGCACGCCGGCGGAGAGGAGAGAGAAATTGGAGTGTGTGTTTTAGATTGTAGCTCAATCGCCAGTGAGCTTCACATCGACGGAGAAAGGAGAGAGAAAATGAGAGGAAGAGAGAGAGGTGGGAGAGGAAGAAGATGCACGAATGTGCCGAAGTTGCTGGCTTAACGCAGTTGGGATGATGTCCGGCAAGGTGCCAGATATAAGATTGTAACATTGATCGTCGAAGTTGATCCAGCCAGATCGGAGAAGAAGCAGGGAGAAGAAGGTGACGGGAGGGGAGAGAGGAAAGGGTGGGGGTAGTATTGTCAATTAAAAAAATATAATATAAAAAATAGGAGTTTTGACAAATAAAAACACTTAAATAGGGGTTTTGGCATGAAAAAAAAGTTTGGAGGACTTTAGGCATGAAAGCTCTCTAAAATAGGATTTTTGGTCAAATAACCCTATAAAATATGAAACGCTAGAGTTTCCAACTCTTTTGTATCCAAATTGTTCCAGTACACTCACATGATGTGATTAGATATTTAGATGTGAGGTTTTACACAAAAAGGTTGGGACATCTGACATTTTACACAGACAGCATTAGGGGTGTGCAAAAAACCGTCCAATCCGCCGGACCCGGCCCGACCCCATATGCAATTCGCGGTTACAATGGTTAGGCGGGTTGGGTTGGGTGGATTTGATGAATTTTTGGCGGGTTGGGTTGGTTGTCGGGTATAGAAGTGACAACCCGTCCTAAACCCGCCACCACCCGCCAAATAATTATATATGAATAAATAATATATTTATATAAAATAAATTTCATTACTACATTATATTTTCTCTTAATTGGATATGCTTGTAAGTTAGTGTTTTTTTATTTCCTTAGAGATGTTTATTATGATAGTTTGAATATGCACTTATTTGATTTGATATTCTTTCAATTTTGAATGTGAAACCATATGTTAGTTTATAGGATTTTTTAATAATAATAAACCTTTATTATTATGTATCTAGTTAGTAGCTTCTATTGTTGTAGGACAATCTATTTTGGCAATTTAGTTTATTACTATTGGAAGAATCGTTTGGATTATAGTTTAATTACTAAATAACACAATATTGCATTGTTATACACAAATTTGAGGTGTTTTTGCTTGTTAAAAAGATTTTAAAAACTTTAGGTGTTTATAAAAAAAAAAAATAGTAATGTTTCACTCGCTCAATCCGCCCAACCCACAGTTTGAAACTTGCCATATATTTAACCAATTCGCCGGTTATTGAGGTAGGCGGGTGGGAGAATTAGCCACTCACCAAGGACAGGTTGGTTGGCAGTTTTACCCTCTACCCGCTCCCACCCGACCTGCGCACACCCCTAGACAGCATTCGTGTTCGATTGATGAGAAATTTTGAACAAAGTTGAAACAATGAGACTTATTTATGTCATTGATATACATGTAACACCAAGAAATCATATAAATAACCTCTTGAAGAGTTATTCAACGTCTGGAGCGAGCATATCTTTGTCATTGTTGTTCTCTCATATAGGTAGAGAAAAAAGGTTTGGAAGAGAGAGAGAGAGAGAGAGGGGCTGGATTGATGGGCCGAGGTCAGCCCATGTTCAAGCTCAACCCGCAAACACATACCCCAAACGTTAGTCGGAGAAGGTACATTTTTTAAACTAAAAATCAAAACAATCACAAGAGGATAGGCTTATCCAGCATCAACCCACATGGCACCTCCTAAATGGGATTCCATATCTCTCCCAAGAAAACCCAATTCGCCACGTGGCGAGCTCAGATCCAATCAAAGAGATCAAAAACCCAAACATATATACACCCATGCAAATTACAAACTGAGAAAGAAGGAAAGAAGGTAGTTAATTTAGAGCAGAAACCATGGCATCTCTAGCGACCTTAGCTGCTGTACAACCAACCACCATCAAGGGCCTTGGTGGAAGCTCCCTCACCGGAACCAAGCTCTCTGTCAAGCCATCTCGCCAGAGTTTCAGACTCAACAAGTGCAGGTAACAAGACTCAATTGCATGAAATTGTCCTAGCTACATGTAGTCGAGCTAATATTCTTCCTCTCTCTCTCTCTCTATATATATATATATATAGGTCTGGTGCTGTGGTGGCCAAGTACGGTGATAAGAGTGTGTACTTTGATTTGGAGGATTTGGGCAACACTACTGGGCAGTGGGACGTTTATGGATCAGATGCACCTTCTCCATATAACCCCCTTCAGGCATGTGACTCTTTTTTATTTCATAAATGTTGAAATGCTACTTAATTCATACATACTAATGTGTGTATGTGTGTGTTAAGTTTGAATTCTATTCCATGCAATAATGCCCAGAAGATTAGAATGTGGGGTAGAAAGAGTCTAGTGGGGTTGGTGCAGGGCATGGGTATATAGCTAGGTTGGGAAGCAGGGGGGGGAGAGAGAGAGAGGAACCGTGAAATTAGAATGATATGGATGATATGAAGAAGTACTTTCCTTTAATCACTCAATACAATTCTGAGTAAAGGGGAAATTTTGTAAGCTAGACTGATTTCTAGTACAAATTGTAGGGTAAATCAATAAGTATATGTCCATTTATAAAATGAGAGTAGCTGAAATGGTGAACCCCAAGGGCTAGACGAGATGACTAGGACATGCCTAAGAAAGCAGAGGTCTGAAGTTCAAATGGTCCAATTTGAGGCCACCCCCATTTAAATTTACCAGACTATACACGAAACTAAGCAATCTTACTTGGTGAAAATCCCCCAAATTAGGATTTTTGGACCAATGCCCCAATTTCTCAACAGGGCCTTAAGGGTGAAAACTTCAACTGAGGTGATAAACCCCCGAAACTATTATTCTTGCTGTCCAATCAACGGATGGCCATGGGAATCTTGGTTAGAATTTGTGACATAAGAATCAGTAGCATTTATAGCAGAAACTAAGAGATCAATTTCTAATGTAGAAATCCCAGCATTCTAAAATGTACTTGAATCATTTTATCAACATGCATCTTGAATAACATGGCCACATTAGAACTTCAGTTAATGTCAAATTGCTTTGGTTGGCTTGTGAACCAATCCCAAGCCTACGATGAAGCTTGTTTGGCTAAAGTGTAAAACCAAATTTGGGAAGAACAGGGTCATTCTTGTCTGCTAGAGGTGGATTTAGCTTGGCTCATCTCCACTTTGATTGAATGGAGTATTGGATTATGTCATCTGAGTTCCATCCTTTTGATATTCTGCTGATTGCTGTAAAACATTTGATGGCCATACTTCTTGAATTTTAGCTGATCAATGAGCATACAATATATTGATATTGTTATGGAATTGCAGAGCAAGTTCTTTGAGACATTTGCAGCTCCATTCACCAAGAGAGGATTATTGCTCAAGTTCTTGATTCTAAGTGGTGCTTTCAAACTTGCTTACCTGAGTGCCTCAGCTACTGGTGACATTCTACCAATCAAAAAGGGCCCACAACTTCCACCTAAGCTCGGGCCACGTGGCAAGATCTAATTGTTTTTGGAACCTCATCCTTCAGTCTTTTCATTGTGTTTATGTGTATCTTTTTTACATGTAAGTATGTTTAATTAAAGCCAACTTAAGACCCCTTTATATTCATCATTTTAAGGATATTTGTTCTGATTGTAATTTGGAGCATCTCTTTTAATCTTATTTGACTGCCGATTAATTATGCTGTTCTGATCATTTGATTTCATTATTAATTTAGTTATTTTGATTTTAAGGGTGTGTTGCATGGAACTTTAGGGGAAATGACTTTTGATGGTGTTGATGGTGTAGTGCTCATAACTTTAGCAAAATACTTTTGTCCTTCAACCTCTAAAATGGCCCTTCATAACGTTTATTTTACGACGGTTCCCCCCTTTGCCGAGATAACTTCATCAGTGAACATTGTGCTAAATAAAATGTCTCTAGATATCTGTTTAGGATTTTCTGATCAGTATTAAGCCTATCTTTAGAAGCAGGAACCTTTCATTTAGAGTGCCAACCCCTCTTCAGAACGACGATTCTGTGCATCCCAATGAAAATATTGTAAGAAAATTACCATGATTCTTTTGTGAGGACCCAAACACAGCTCCGGCTTCATGCTTCTTTGGTAGGCCATCTGGAGCCATAGAACAACTAAATTAACAAAAACTGGTTTCTTCTTATATGGAATGGTAAGTTGTTCATTGACTAAGAACAAGTTAAGCTTGATTACTCTGATGCACGATGACATCTAGTTGGGGACATTACAAACTGTTCAGAGAACTTGGAGTATGGAAAAAAGGGGGAAAGATGGCATGAAGTCTGTCTAAGGGAAAGTCGGAATGAACATAATAAATCAGTGGCTACATATCTATGATGCCAATTCTTGTGTACAGAAACCATATCCAAAATGCTTCAAGCCCTGTATTTGCACTCAATTCTTCCCTATTTACAGAAGGAAGAGAATAAACACAGGGAATTACAACTCAAAGGACTCTCCTATTTGGGTCCAAAAAATTTACATCTGAAGGCCAAGCTCTCTCTCTCTCTCTCTCTTTCTCTCTTTCTCTCTCTATGTATTTATTTTTTGTCCTTTTTTTTCTCTCTTTCTATGCTTTCAATCTATCGTTTTCTTTTTCCTCTATTGTTGTCATCAATGGCGCGCAGTGGGGCTTCTGAAACCACCTAAGTTCTCGAGTTTCTCTATATAAGAAAATTTCTTGTTGGTGGCAATGCTAGTAAGTTTGATCATAGGCTTTCCATCATCATCCTTCAATAAGTCATTCAAACACTCCACTGAGTCCTTCTTCTGCTCGTTCTCTCCTTGATCCAAACTCCAACCCATGAAATCCGATAGTGTCATCGAGTTGGGTGATTCCACCATGTTCAGCTTTTCTGTCTCTTCTCCAACGTTTGGAAACTTCACTGGCTCTGTAACTGATGGGGAATCCATTAAGGGACTCCTATTACCTTCTGAGGGTGATGGATTTTGAGCTTGAGAATCTGCATAGAGAATATCTTCAATTCGGGACAGGACTGTGAAGGCCAAGCTTTCTAGTATTCTTGAATAGCTCTCCAAGGTTGCTTGTCCTATATCCTGTGAAACCAAAAAGAAGATTTCCCTATGTATTACAATGCAAAATTTATCTCATAATAGAAAACTGTTTGAAACCTTTGGCTGCATTTGGTTGTCAAGAAATTTATACAAGAAAATGAAATGTAGGAAAGGAAAAAGGAACTTGCTTTTCCAGCAAGTATTTGGTTTACAAGAAGGTTGTAATTAAGAAAATAGGATTTTCAACTTCCCCATTATTCTTTTTTGTTTTTTTGTTTTTTTTTTGTAAAAAATGTAAGAGGTATTTTCTGTGACTGCCAAACATTTGAGGAAAAATGATTTCATTTTCCTTTCCTATCAATCAAACAAAGCCTTTGTGCTGAACTGATTGGGGGAGGGGATATGGGATAGAATTCAAGACAAAAACTTAACGTGTTCTTACCCCATTGTATTGGATTTTGCTAATGTCTAATGCAGATTGAGGAATTCCGGGGAATCGCTGTTTGATGAGGAGTAAGATGGTCTCTGCTCTCTCTTCAAAGAGTTCTCTCTTCTCCAAGCTCACAGCTGAACCCCAAGTAGATTTTGTATCTTTGTTGGTCATTTTCCTCTTCCAAATCACAATGGAGGCCTCAATCCTGTTCTCGAGGTCGAGGATTTTGTGCTCCGATGATAAGTCCATAGTTGAGAGAAATTGCTCGGGATCAAAGTATTCAACTGTAATACTCCTATAGATCAAATCCCCAAGACTTGCCCTCCCATTCTATCAAAAGAAAAAACAAACAATTGAGAAAATCAATCAAGCCACTAAAGCCTTGTTTGGATCTTGGAAAGAATGAGGGAAAGAACAGGAAAATGTTGAAGCTTGCTTAGAAATAGATACAATTCTAAAGCGTTCGTAAGATTTTTCCTTTCCTTTCCTTTCTCTCAAGCTTTCCGAGGTCCAAACAAAGGCTAAGATATGTGGGCAAATTTACTAGTATTTTCTTTTCACTTTCATTACCTTGGGTAGGGATTCGATGTAGTTATCGGGGATCTCCATTTCTGATAGAACTTGAGCATTTATGGCCATGGCTGCCTTGAGCACTTGGTTCACAGAATCTTTCTGAAACTGCAACCATTTCTTTGATGCATCAGACAGACCATTTGGGGGAACTTTAGGAAGTGGTAGCCACCATTTGTCATCTTTTCTCTTAGCGTTTCCTTTCTCTGATTCATCGGCATCTCTTGACACATAATAGAACTCATTTTGGTCTTTGAAGTTATCCAGACAGTCCTGTTTATTAAACCATTAGAAAAGGAAATACATAAAAATGCCATAATTTATATAAAACAATTATATAAGTCTTAAAAGGTTTATCTTCTTACCAGAAGCATTGCATCAAGCTTGCGCAGAGCAGGGATGTTCATGTGAAGATCAGTTCGTTGTCGTGTAATCATTATCTATAGAAACAAGAAACACGACCTCTTATCAAGCTATATGAGAGAGAGAGAGAGAGAGAGTTTTTTTACCTCCATATTTGTTCCATCCGGCGATTTCTGTTGAGAAGGAACAAATTCAACAATGTGGTCAGTAACAGATAAGAGCCAATCAATTTCTTTTAACCACCTTGCTTTCCTGTCTGCAGACATGGGCTCTAATCGCCGTTGTTCACCAAAAACAGAAGCTGCATTGCATTAAGAAATTAAAATATGAGAGAAATTGACTTGCAGCTGACATCGATTGAAGATACCATAATATGAAAAAATGATCTAACGGACAGAGGAGGGAGAGAGGGGGGGAAAAGACAAGGAAAAGGATAGAAGAGGCTAAAGAAAAGAAAACATTTTAAAGCAATTTTAATCATTTTCCTTTCATTTCTGTCTTACTTTCCAAAATCCAAATAGAGCCTAAAACAATTTAAAAAAAAAAAAAAAAGAAGAAGAAGGAATTTTTATACAGAATGAACATAGGGGAGACAGCAAAATACCAGCAAGGTTTGTAATGGCATTCGACAATGCCAAAGCTGATGAAACACCCTTTCCTCCACCAGACATATCCTCACCCAAAAGCAACTTAGCAAACCTTTCCTTCATCAATTCCACATCTGAATCAAACCCATCAAGAGAAAAGCAATTCAAATTAGAATTAAGAAATACAAACGATGATACAGCTTGGATGCATACAGATAATTAAGACCTGAACAACTCTTTTTAACAATGTAGCTATAACACAAGCATTATTAATGTTATGAGGTCATTTTTTATAATACAAGCAAGAACATCACATAGCAGATTCAATTAAACTTCCTATCGTTCATCAACTATTTCTTAACGACGACAAAAAATGGAACAGATTAAAGGACTACTTCTTCACCCATACATTTTCCAAAAGACGAGCAAAAAATGAAATCAATTAACAAATGAAAGTTCTAAAAAATAAAAAAAAATTTTAAAGGCGACTCACCTGAAGGTTGCTTATCTTTAGCTAATCCATCATTGCTCAACCGCGATTTGGGAAGATTTTCATTGGATTGGTTAAGTGACCACCCTACTTTTTGATTCTCCAATGGCCTATCTCCTAAAGTATTTGATCCTTGACTTCTTGATGTTATCATTTCGTCCATCAAAGATTCTTCTTCCTTGTCAGTACAATCCAGGATCATACTCTTTGTATGTCGTCTTCCTGTATTATCATACATCCCTTTAAAATGGAATAGCCTGGATTGGTAGCTTTCTTGTTCTTGTTCAAGTGCTCCAACCATCATGTTGAATTCAAGGAAAAAGAGCTTTATTATAGAATGAGCAAGAAAGAACAAGAAGTTGGTTTGATTTTTTTTTGTTTTAATTGTTTTTCGGTTTAAAGAGAGATGGAAAAAAGTGGGGAGAGGCCCAACTTCCAAATGATTTTGAAGAGCTGTGTTTTTTCGAGTTAGTAAGTTTGTGGAGATGGTCGTTTGATGGGTTTTGTGTTGGTTTATTGTTTATTTATTTTTGTTTTTGTATTTTTTTTTTTTTTTTTGTGTGCGTGTGAAGTGTGGGTGGAACGTGGGGTGCATGTTTGAGAAGGTGTAAATGAGGTGGATTAAGAAGAATTAACAAAAAATAATTAAATAAAAAGTTGGATTAGTTTTGTTGGGGTTTTGATTATTTTAAGGCTGTGAGAATTGGTTGGTTGAGTTTTGATTTGGAAATCAAGGTTAGCAAAAAAACCCGGGAAGACATGCATACCTAACCACTCTCTCTCTCTCTCCAATTACAAGATACAAAAACAGTTTGGTAAAATGAGGATCCTCTGTTTGGATTTTTTTGGCACTTGGATGATGTGTCATGATTCAGATCATTTGCACATCATTCAAGTGAATGATCTGGATCATGTGCAAATGATCCAGATCATGACACATCACCCAAGCATACCCAAACCCAAGCAGAGGATCCAGACTCCAGTTTGGTATGGGTATGTTTTTTTTCTTTTTCTTTTTCCCTTTTTAAGTTGGGGAATTGTTTAGTATTTAGTAGTCAAATGTTATGGTTTTTTTTTTTCCTGTTAACATACAGTGGGTTAATGTTCACAAATTATTATTGGGTTAAGACAAATTTTGTTGTCAAATGTTAATTGGTTATTATGAAAATGGGTTTCAAATCCAAGCATTGCAAATGAGACTTTACCAACTTATTTAGGAACATCTTCAACATAAGTTTTAAAAGGACTTCATCAAGCATCTTCAATATAGGCATGCAGGTTGCATATTACATTAGAAATATGGATCCAGAACAACATTAAGGCCAAAATTAGTTGTAGAAATATTGACATAAAATAAACATGTCAAATTAAATACTCCATCCATCCCATGAAAATAGGCCTCTTCCAAAAAACACGCATATTAAGAAAATTCATTAATACGTTGATTTGTGATCTATTTTATCTTGGGAGGGGCTATTTGCAGCACAACGTTTACTAGAGGCAGTCCATTTAAAATTTTTATTTTTTCAAATTTATCCTTTTCTAACTACAACCCACTAAGTTTTTAGGCAACCCATTACTATACAAAACAAAAGTTTTGAAATGCCATGAATGCCCCAAGTCTAAATACAAGACACAATTTTATTTGCAATTCATTACCCCCAACACTAAACCTAAAATATATTATCTAAACACTTTCATTTTAGGTTTGTTTGCATATTATTGGCAAACATTATATTTGGATTAAACGTGTTTCAAAACATGAAAAGTAGTGCTCTATAACCATTATGGTTATGGTGTGATGGTATTACGAAAAAAACTCATATTTCGATCGAAAAAAAAAAAATATAAATATAATATTCGTTTTAGTATTAGTAAGTCCGAATATTAAACTTTAGTGTTCGGTAAGCCAACACCGAATGTAAAACTTTAGTATTCGGTAAGCCAACACCGAACATGAAGCTTTAATATTCAGTAAGCTAATGCCGAATATGTAATTGCCGAATATTAAACTTACATATTAGGTAGTAGCTTACCGAATATTAAAGCCTCATAGTCGGTGTTGGCTTACCGAATACTAAAACTTCACATTCGGACTTACTAGGCCGAATGCGCGAACACAGTTTTTTTTTTTTTTTTTTTGTCAAAATATGGTTTTTTTCGTAACACCATCACACCATAATGGCTATAGAGTGCTACATTTCATGTTTTGAAGCATGTTTAATCCAAATATAATGTTTACCAATAATATACAAACAAAACTAAGACAAAAATATTGAGGGTAATAAGTTTTAGGTTTGGTGTTAGGGCAATATGGTGTTGGGGGTAATATGGGTTGCTAATAGTATTTCTGTTATGTAATAGGTTGTATTTAGTAAATGGGTAAAATGGGTATATTAATTAAATTTTTATTGTGCTGTCTTTTGTAAAAATACAAATTGGTGGATTGTACTTAAAAAATGGGCTGCCTTCAGTAAAAGGTGGGCTGCAAATAGCCCCTCCCTTTTATCTTTTATTTCCAAAACCACCCTATTTCTACAATTGCATTTAGGGGGCGTTTGGTTGCCTGTAATGTAATGTAATTTAATTGACTGTAAAGTAGATTACAGTGTAATTTGATTACATTGGTAATTTAAATTACATTCCAAATTACATCCCACTTGTTTGGATGAGTAGGGAATGTGAAGTCAGATTACATTACATTACCCAGAAATGCGTTTGGATAGTCATGTAATTTAATTGACTGTAAAGTAGATTACATTACATTACCCAGAATAACACTACATTACCCAGAAATGCGTTTGGTAGCCATGTAATTTAATTGACTGTAAAGTAGATTACATTACATTACTCAGAATACATTGGTTGAAGTCTGCAATCCATTTTACAGTCTTTCTTCATGATAGATTACACCCGTAAAGTGGATTACATCCGCTCCATAACGCGCCAAACATGATTTAAGCTATGTAATGTAATCTCAGATTACATTACATAGCACTTTACACCCATCCAAACGCCCCCTTAGTGTCATGTTAAAGCATTCTTGGAATACTAAAAGGTAAGATGGAAAAATTAAAAGAAAAAAAAAAGAATTTAACTTTTTAAAATGGACTATCATTCTAAGACAGCAAAAAAATGAAAAAAGACCTATCTTTATAGGATGAAGGAAGTAAGACTTTAGTGTATATGAAATGGACCTCCTTAACCAACCCATACACCCATTAAGCATGTCTGCCTTATATTAAATTAATTTATCCGACTGTCCAGATTAATTGCTTGACCAATTTAATATTTTGAAGAAGAAGAAACCAATTTGACATCTTACTGAAATTCTTCATAAGGACAAATATTTCTAAGATTTTGTATTGTTGGCCGGGGTATTGA
>JAESVK010070734.1:0-15713 GCA_017140935.1 Hamamelis virginiana
ATTGGTAAAAATGGGGTGTCCACAGAAGCCCCTCGTTGGTGTTTCATGGCTTCGCCATGTAATACCAACGAAACAAAATGGCATCCCATTTTTGCCACAACAAAAAGAGGGATGATCAAACCAACTTCTCACAAACATTGGAATCTATTTCCTGAATAAACTCGGAATGAAAATAATTCTTGGAAGTCACGCTTCCAATTATCTTATCTCTGGAGTCAACGACTCTTCTTGGAAAACTCATTTTCCAATTATCTTAAGGGACCAGAGTCCTTCTTGGAAGTTACACTTCCAATTATCTTGGAGTCAACGACTCTTATTGGAAAACTCATTTTCCAATTACCTCAAGGGACCGGAGTCCTTCTCGGAAGTTACACTTCCAATTATCTCAAAGTCAAACACATCAACAAACCACAAAACAAGCATTTATGTGATATCTCACTCACATAAGCATACACAAATCATCATTTTATGTGATACTTCTCTCACATAAACACATACAAGTTATCATCTTATGTGATACTTCTCTCACATAAACACATACAAGTTATCATCTTATGTGATACTTCTCTCACATAAACATACAAATTATCATCTTATGTGATATTTTTCTCACATAAACACACAAATTATCATCTTATGTGATACTTCTCTCATATAAACACATACAAATTATCATCTTATGTGATACTTCTCTCACATAAAAACACATACAAATTATCATCTTATGTGATACTTCTCTCACATAAAATAGTCCAGACTCATCATTCCTATGGTACATCTCCCATAAGAATTATTATTTATATAGTACTTCTCCTATATAAACATTTTTGAACCATTATTTTATGTTTCACATAAAATAATTCAAACTCATTGTTCATATGGTACATCTCCCATGTGAACATATCATCAATTATATGGTACATCTCCCATATAAAGCATTATTTTATGTCTCACATAAAATAATCTCACCTCATCATTTTATGTTTCACATAAAATAATTTCAAAAAAAAAAAAAATTCAAAATGTTATTTCATGCTTCACATAAAATAACTCAAATTCATAGTTCACATGGTACATCTCCCATGTGAACACATCCTCAATTATATGGTACTTCTCCCATATAAAGCATTATTTTATGTCTCATATAAAATAATCTCACCTCATCATTTTATGTTTCACATAAAATAATCTCAAATCATTCAAAATGTTATTTCATGCTTCACATAAAATAACTCAAGTTCATCGTTCACATGGTACATCTCCCATGTGAACATATCATCAATTATATGGTACATCTCCCATATAAAGCATCATTTTATGTCTCACATAAAATAATCACATAAGACAATTCAAAACGTTATTTTATGTCTCACATAAAATAACTCAAATTCATCGTTCACATGGTACATCTCCCATGTGAGCATATCATCAATTATATGGTACATCTCCCATATAAAGCATTCTCACATAAAATAATGTCACCTCATCATTTTATGTTTCACATAAAATAATTTCAAAAAACAATTCAAATCGTTATTTTATGTCTCACATAAAATAACTTCAAACTCATTGTTCATATGGTACATCTCCCACATGAACACATCCTCAATTATATGGTACTTCTCCCATATATAATGTTTTCAAAATCATCATTTCAAAATCATCATTCAAAATCATCATTTAGTGATGATTTTCATACAAAACATGAACTAATTTTGGAAAAAAAATCGATCGAAAAAACAAAATTTGAGAAAATCAAAGAGGGGCACACTGGTGGCCGTCCTAGCCTGGACGGTCACCATGTGTGACCCGAAATTTTTTTGTTCTTTTTAAACCCCACATGCTCATGTGCACTCTTGTGCTCATTCTAAGCATTTCTAAGCCCATTTTGCTCCAAAACTCTCTCACTCTTGATCCTCAATCCATACATACTCAACCAAATCTTTGGTTTGCACTCTTGCCAACACAAAATCATCATTTCTCCAAGTTCTTCAACTTGTTTTCATTTGGTGTGAACCTCTCCACTTCTCCCATACTCAACTCTCTTCAAAAATGTCTAGAGATCAAACCCCTCTACCTTACTTAAAGTATCCATTCTTGGAAGTCAAGGCTAGATACAAGGCACCATCATATGGAGACTCCCATCCACCATCTCTTCTCTTGGAGCCTAGAACACATCTTTCGTATATTCACTCCAAAGACAATGTAAGTTAAATTTCCTCAATAACTCTTGATTAACATGCAATTGATTGAATTGAAATGCTTGTTTGCATGTTGTGATTGTTGATTTTCATATCATTATAACCTTTGGGAAAAGCATGGGAGCCCCATTTCATAGCTTCACAAGCTTGTCAATGGTGCACACCAAGTGTTTGATGAAATGCCTCAATGAAGTAAACTTTGATTTTTCAAATCAAACATATCCTAATCATGTTTCAATGATTTTTGTAGGATTTTAGAAAGTATTTGCCATGATCAATTACATTTGAAAATATCATTTTGAAAATATGCATATCACATGTTTGATAAAATGCTTAAATGACACCATCATCCATTTTTTTCTTTACAAGTCATCTCATGTCAAGTAAAGTATCTCAAAAATTTTCCATGATGTTTAATTTAATTAAAATACCATCAATTTTGAATTTGAAACATTTTAGATTTTGGTGACACCAACTATGTCTTTGATAATGAATTGTATCATCCAATATGCATTCATCTTTTTGTAAAAACCATTTTGAAAATGTATTGATCATTTTGGTTCATTCAAAGCATAAATTTTACTTCATTTCATGATATGTAAATCAATAGTCATGCTTGCATTGCATTTGAATCCAAGGTCCTTTAAAAATAACAACATTTGCTTTGATGTGAATATAACCCAAACGTGCTTATGCAGCCCAATTTCGAAATCCGTAAACGATACTCCTTAGGTAAGCTAATCAAATGGTGGGAATTAATGGAGATACGTCAACCTCAAGCCAAGGCCATTGTAGAGCAGGCAGGCTTCAAGTTCTTCTTAGATTATCTCTGGCTCGATAACATGGATAGAATGGCTATGTTAGCTCTTTCTGAACTCTGGTGGGACACCACCAACACATTTCACTTCGGGTTTAGGGAAATGACTATGACCCCACTTGATTTCACCATGATTACAGGACTTCATATTGGAGGCCAACCACTCGCTTTTTATGAAGAAGCTCACACTGATGAAGAATACTTGCTAAATCTCTTGGGCATTGAAAATGTTCCTTTGACAAAAAAAGGAGTCAGGCGCTCTTAGCTCTATAATCACTTCAGTATTCAAAGTGAAGAGGAGGGAGGGGAACCCGAGGATATTGCCCGAGCATTCATTCTGTATCTGCTTTCATGCACTTTCTTTGCAAGTACACAGGACATTGTCCCTCTAGGCTTCTTGAAGAGTTTGGAGGACATGGATAATGTTCACCTGTACGACTGGGGCGGAGCTGCATTAGCGACCATGTATCGCTCCATGAGTGACAAATCACGAGATGCTGCTTAAGACTTCGGCGGCTTGGCTTTCATATGGCAGGTACTGATTTCATCTAGTGTCTTTCAATAAATTCTCTCTATATCTTTGTCAATTTCTTGATCTTTCTTTCATACAGGTATGAGCTTTCATCTACTTGGGTCTTGGTTATCCTCTCTTGAAAGAGGGGGTTAACCAATGGCCATTTCTAGCTCGCTTTGATCCATGCCACAGGAAAAAATCCAACCTCCATAGGTATGATTATGCCACTGCCAAGGCTATCCTTGCTGGTTTCACTGCAGAACAGGTAAAATCTCAAACCATTGTCTTTCTCTTAAATCTTCCAGATTCAACTCTCATACTCTTCATAATCTTTAGGTGAACTGGGACCCATGGGGTACTTGGAGGACTACTTTGGCTTCCCCCCACACGCAGAGCGTACTCCTAACACATAGGCGAATCTTAATTGAGGGGCCTGCTGGCAGATATTGGTACTTGGGTGAAAGAGTCTGTCGCCAAGTCTATGGAAACATGGATGCAGCTAGGGTGCCTTTTCTGCCTCCTGCAAATATGCGTCACACTGATAAACTGAAGGGTGAAGTCCTATTAGAGTCCAAGAGAGGAGTGGATCTTTCCGCTTTCCTTTTCTCTGATGCGAGCTATGAGGTCTTTTGTCAACAGTTCTTGATGCGCCCCTTGGCGACTAGAGAACTTCCTGAAAGGGTATGTAAATAAAATAATTTCCTTCATCTCTGTAAATGCAATCACAAAACTTCATCTTTATGTCCACAGAGTCACCGTTCCCGGGGTCAAAGCTCTAGAGCTGCTGCTAGTGATGATGATCAAGACGCAAATAGGCCTCCTGCCTTACAGCCTGCAGACTGGAACATTGAGCTGATAGTTGAAGATAACTTCGTGACTTCTACTATTTCACGACCTTCAGTCGATGAGGGATATCACATAGATCCTTCTTACGAACAAGTAAACCTCCCACTGAACCAAAGAACTACACTTACATTCCCATAGATACACTGACATCATTCCTTTCTGACAGGTCCCTCGAGAGTATTGCCAGGATTACATCGATCTTACTACCGTCATGCGCCGTGACCTTCGCAGGATGAACTTGAGGACTTCTGCTCTCACTCGTCAACAGGTAACTTCAAATCACATTCTCAAATTCAACTTCCTTCCCTTTTCACAAACTAATCAAACTGTGAACACCGTTTCAGGCACCTGACCCACCACGTCATTCTTCAGCTGGCGAGGGATCTAGCAGAGGGATAAGGAGGAGCTCTCGAAGACATTGACCAATCTTCTATGAGACATGGGGTTTCACTTTGAAAATCATATGTAATTTGCAAACATTTGTACCAAAACAAGTTTTCTCACTTTTTTGGTGTATGTGCACTGTTAAAACTCATTCACTACTATTAATTCTCACACTTTTGATCATGATTGAACTAATACCAATGTTTTGAAACTTGTAAATAGCAACAAAGTCAACAAAAATAAAAATCGGGGCCCCGAATGCACAAAAACCCGAAAAAAAGTCGAAAACAAGCAAAATCGGCAAAATTGGGTGGCCAAATCCTGGTGACCATCCAAGCCAGGACGGTTGGCCGTCCACCCTAGGACGGTTGGCCGTCCTGCCTAGGACGGTCACCGAGTTGGCCCGCCTAATTTTGCCTATTTTTGGCAGTTTCCAATTTCTGGCCTTTTCAATTTCTAATTTCTCTTCAAACCTGACCTAGGCCTTTAAAAAGGAACCCTTAGCAGCCTCTACAACCATCCTACAATAGTTTTAAGCATCATGGAGGCTCTCCCCCAGGTTTTGAAAAGATTCATGGCGAGAATGACGAAGGAAGACAAGAAGGCGTTCGCTCGCTACAACTTGAATGTACGTTTCTCTCTTCAACAAATCAAGATAGAAACCACGTTTCTCATTGCTACAAGCCAATTTTGGGATCCCACAACTCATGTTTTTAACTTCGGCACCGAAAAAATATGCCCACTGTTGGAGGAATTCTGCACGATCACGTCCATTCCACTGAAGAGACCTTTCATCTTCCCACAGATTCGGCGTAAGTACACAACAACTCTTGCTTCTCTTCTTGAGATCACTGAAGGAGATGCTTCTACATTCATCGAAGGTACCAACCTTAATCTTCTAAAACTAGCTACTTCTTTTCTTCACCCCGGCTTGAATCAATTCACTACTTCACGGCCTGTTCAACATGCTTTAGTTTTATGCCTTCTCGGGCAATTTTTCTTCTGTACTGGCTCTTTTCTAGTACCATTAGAATTGTGTGAGCTAGTTTTACCCCTTTCTACATCACAAAACATGATGCCAATGGTTCTCGCCGAAACTCTGAATGGTTTAGACAAACTTCACATTGACCCCAAAACTCCTTTTGAAGGTAGCCCCATTCTACTCCAAATGTGGTTGATTGAAAGGCTCAAATTCATCGCTCCTTCCACTGGTAATTCTTACCATACTTCTTATCATCGTCGTGCTATTACCTTGCCTCGAGAAAACACTTTACTCGAATGGTTGACTTTTCTGTCTACTCTCTCTTGGGATGACATCGAGTGGTATGTACATAACTGGAGCTGTTCTGGCCATTATCTGCTCCGTTCTCTAGGTTATTCTGCGGTGGTTTTGGTTGGGCTGAAACACACTTCTTTCTATTGGGCAACCCGACTGCTTCGCCAAATAGGGACCAAACAGACAATTCCATCTCTCTCAGAGCATACTTATACTTCCAAGGCGATCTCTCCATCGGTGGTGAAGGCTTTGATGTCAAGGTGGCCATCCGTATTGTGCACAACTCACATTGATTTCTCTCATGGGTCTTTTGAACTAAATGAGGTTTATAAACAATGGTTATCTCAGGATATGGGTACTCGGGGACAAGAAATGAAGGCTAGGATTTCAGGACTTATCGAAAGTCTCTCATCTGAAGAGCGAGGGGACACTTCATCACTTCCACTTAATGCTTTACAAGTAGTACTTTACAAGAGAAGAAGAGATGATGACTCTGAAGAAATTTCAAGGAAGGAACGAAGGATTTGATGAACTTTTGAAACACATTTCCCATGCTTTTTATTATTTTGAATGAATGGAATTAGAATCATATGGCATGTAATAGACCTTTGAAAGGTTTCTCTTCATCTCATGAATAAAAGAATTCTATCTTTTTAGTTTTGAATAAATCACTGCAAATAATTGCAATTGAAAACAAACACGGGGTTGTTTTGCCTTAAAGAATTGGACCGCACCCAAGGTAATTTTATGGGCTGCCTACAAATCTTCATCCTTTAAATATTTATTTCTCATAAAACCTTCAACTTTCTTGTTTTGAATACTTGGAGAATCAGGTCCTTATAGTTCATGGATCAATTGAAAAGCATTTTTTTTATTTTTTTTATTTTTTTTATTTTTTTATTTTTATTTTTATTTTTTTTGAATGCTCTACTTTTTGCCTAGGCAGCCTTTGCAGGTTTTCTACCTAGCGAGCTCTTGCCCTAATTTTTGCCTAAGCAGCCTTTTCAGGTTTTCTACCTAGCGGGCTCTTTTTTTATTTTATTTTATTTATACATGATACTTTTTCAATTGATCCAAATTGGTAGGTTGAGAGAATTCGATCCCATCTATGTCCATAAGACGCACGGCTCCGCCTGATAGTATCTCTTTGATGATGTAGGGTCCCACCCAACTTGGCTTGAACTTCCCTCTTGGATCATGAATTGGCATTCTGATTTCTTTGAGTACCAAATCCCCTTTCTTTAAGCCCCTGTTTTTAACTCTCTTGTTGAATGCTCGAGCTATTCTTCTCTGATAACCCTGAACATGGTATAGGGCCTTCAATCTCTTCTCGTCAATTAGTGACAGCTGCTCATATCTATCCCTCATCCAATCGACTTCTGCTAGTTGGCTTTCCATAACTACCCTTAGTGAAGGTATCTCTAACTCAATTGGCAAAACTGCTTCCATACCATACACTAACGAGTAAGGCGTAGCCCCAGTTGATGCCCTAATGGATGTGCGATAGCCCCACAATGCCAGAGGCAACTTCTCATGCCAATCATTGTATGTATCAGTGGTCTTCTTCAAAATGGTCTTTAAATTCTTGTTAGCTGCCTCTACTGCTCCATTAGTCTGCGGACGGTAAGGAGAGGAATGGTGATGTACTATACCATATTTCTTAAGAAGCTCCTCAGTCTCGTTTTTGAAATGTTGCCCATTGTCTGAAATAAACTCACGTGGCACTCCATACCGGTAGATGATGTTGCACTGTATGAACTTGGCAACCTGCTTAGCATTCAGAGTCTTATACGACGCTGCTTCTACCCATTTGGTAAAGTAATCTACGGCCACCATTATGTACTCGTGCCCATTCGAGGCCGCAGGAGTGATCTTGCCGATGATATCAATGCCCCATGTTGTAAATAACCATGGTGATGATATGGTAGTGAGTGGCATGGATGGCTGATGCTTACCAGTTGCAAACACCTGGCACTTATGGCATTTCTTAACATGTTTAGCACAATCACTTTCTAAGGTCAACCAATAGTAACCCAATCTCAAAATCTTCTTCGCAAGCATATACCCATTCATGTGTGGAGCCCCAGCCCCTTCATGTATTTCTTGAATAATCTGCTCTGCTTCATCTTCTGTTACACACAAGAGATGGACACCGTCAAAAGACCTTTTATACAATCTCCCACTGCACAAGATGAACTGGCTAGCCAACCTTCTCAAAGTTCTTTGGTCAACATAGGATGCTTCTGGTGGATACTCCCCTTTTTCTAAGTACTGTTGAATATCATGATACCACGACTTCCCGTCGTTTGGTTCTCCTTCCCTTAGGGCGCAACAGTAGATGGGTTCTACTCTAGATTCAATGATCATCGGTGCTACTCCCCCTTCTATTGGGATCTCTGCCATGGATGCTAGAGTGGCTAAGGCATCCGCAAACTTGTTCTTTTGCCTAGACTGGTAAAAAAATTTTATTTGACGGAATTCTTTCACCAGTGTCTCTAGATAATCGTGATATGGCAGCAACTTCTCATCCTTAGTCTTCCATTCTCCTCTAGTCTGGCATATGATAAGGGCTAAATCTCCATAGACTTCAAGCTCTTTTACTCCCAAGGCCAATGCTGATTCTAAAGCTAGAATGCAAGCTTCATATTCAGCTATGTTGTTGGTTGCCTTAAAGTTCAGTTTCACTGCCACAGGTATCATCACATCTTCTGGCGTTTCTAGGCAAACTCCTATACCACATCCTTTCCTATTCAATGCTCCATCAAAATGCGCTTTCCATATTTTCTTCTCAACCACAAGGATCTCCTCATCTGGGAACTGTTAATTGCCATTGTCTGCTTGTGAAATAGCACATTCTGCCAAGTGTTCTGCTATAGCTCTTCCTTTTACTGATTTCTGTAGTACATACTGAATGTCGAATTCTGACAATAACAATAAGCACCGCGCTGTTTTATAGGACAAAGCAGGCTTCTCAAGCAGATACTTCAATGGGTCCATTCGACTGATCAAGAGTACTTGGAAAGACATCATGTAATGGCGAAGCTTTTGAGTTGCCCATACCAATGCCACGCATGTCTTTTCCAAAGCTCACTTCATAATCCGTCATCTTCTTACTGAGGTAGTAGATGGCATTCTCTTTCAAGGATTCTTCAAGATATTGAGCTAACATAGCTCCCATCGCGGTTTCGGTGACAGTTAAGTAGAGTAATAACGGTTCACCTTGTCGCGGGGGAAACAATATTGGTGGGTTGCTCAAATACCTTCTGATGGTATCAAATGCCTCTTGACATTCCTCATTCCACTTAGTCGGTACATCCTTCTTTAGCAGCTTGAAAATCGGCTCGCAGATAGTCGTCAACTGAGCTATGAAACGGCTGATAAACTGAATTCTTCCCAAAAATCCCCGGATTTCCTTTTCTGTCTTTGGTGGTTGCATCTCCATGATGGCTTTGATTTTCCCCAGATCTACTTCTATCCCTCTCTGTGTGATCATAAAACCAAGCAGCTTTCCAGCAGTCACTCCAAAGGCACATTTCTGAGGGTTCAGACGCAACTTGTACTTGATGATTCTTTCAAAGAACTTCTTCAGAGCAGCTAAATGTGCTTCCCTATCCACAGACTTCACGATCATATCATCTACGTACACTTCCACCTCCTTGTGAATCAAATCATGCAGCAATGTGGTAGCCATCCTTTGGTATGTCGTGCCAGCATTCTTAAGGCCGAAGGGCATAACCCGATAACAAAATGTCCCCCACTGTGTGATGAAGGCAGTCTTTTTCATATCTTGATAATCCATTTTGATCTGGTTGTAACCCGAAAAACCATCCATAAAAGATAAGAGTGCATGGCCAGCAGTGTTGTCAGCCAATACATCTATATGAGGTAGAGGGAAATCATCCTTAGGACACGCCTTATTAAGATCTCTGAAATCAACACACATTCGTACTTTCCCATCCTTCTTAGGCACTGGAACGATGTTGGCTAACCATTCTGGGTACTCCACTACTTGCAAAAATCCGGCATTCATCTGCTTGACCACCTCATCCTTAACCTTCAAGGCCCATTCTGGCTTCATTCTCTGCAGTTTTTGCTTGACCGGCTTCATGTTCGGATCAGTGGGGATGAAGTGCTGCACAATGTCGGGATCAATGCCTGGCATATCTTGGTACGACCATGCGAAAGCTTCAATGTTCTATTTCAAAACTTCTACCAATGATTCTCTCTCTTGCGGCGACAGTGTTGATCCAATTTTAATTATTTTAGGTGATTCATCCGTCCCTAAATTGATTGAAATTAATTTATTCATGTTAGGTTGAGCGTGCCCCTTTCCATGTTGCTCATCGAGCTCAGGAGGAACATCCTCACACGGGTCTATATTCATGCCATATAAATCCAGAGATGATAAAAAAGAGACACTGCAAGAGAGATGAGAAGAGAATGAATACTTCTTTTATTATTTGAAAGTTGAATAACATAACACAGAAGATGAAACAAACTGACACTTATACCTCCTTAAATGAGGTTGAGGTTTTTATTGGAAATAAGAAAATCCTACACTACTACAAAGAAAGCAGGGAAATCCTATTCTACTGAAGACACCTATAAGTTATCATCAGATGGAAGTGACTCGATCCTCTCACAATCATGGATGAAAGGACAATCTTCAAAGCCCCAGTTTGGTAAAGGTGGAGTTGTAGGTTCAATTGGATAGATCGCCTCGACTTCATAAGTATGCAATTCGAGACATAGAACCGCCTGCTCGAACATATCTGTCATGGCACAAACATCAAGGTCTTCAACCCAATCCTTTTTTTTCTTACGGGTCTCACTAGTAACAAAATCATCATCCATTGAAGCAGTAAGAGAACACCATTCATCACTAAAGAAAATCTCAAACCCAGGTACACTGATCTTCTGATCCTCTAGGTAGCACGGTTCAGGGAAACCACAATATGGAAAGTCATCATCCTCCTTGACGAAAGCCCCATTCAAAGTTGGTCTGTATGGCTCAAGGGTTGAATCAAGGGTTTGTCCTTTCGCCCTCGCGGAGTCTTTCTCTTTATTCTTTTGAGCCATTTTCTTCTTATCTTCCTTAGTGGGTTGATAGCCTAGCCCATAAGGATGGATAGCAGACGGGTACTTCAAAACTTCAGCGATGCCTTGCAACCTTCGGCCCAATCCCATTCCAGGGAAGAATCCCATTCCTTTCATGATCTGTCCTACGTGCAGATTCCCATGAGGATTATAATCAAGAGGTATCAACTCCTTCTGTTCGGGCTCTCTTTCGATAGCCTGTACATACTCGAACCCTGACAGTAATATTTCTGACGACTCCTGACTGATCTCACAAATTGGCACTCGACTATTTCGGTTCATTTCCATATCTCCTTTCAAAGTGATCACTGACCCCTGATAAGGAAACTTAATCTTCTGGTGAAGAGATGACGGTACAGCCCCGGTCGAATGAATCCACGGTCTTCCCAAAAGCAGATTAAAACTGGCTGGCACATCTAGGATCTGAAAATCAACATTGAATTCAACTGGCCCAATAACAACTGGAAGAGTCACCATTCCCACAACTTCTCTGCGAGTGTTGTCATAAGCCCTGACAGTCTGTCCTGATGGCGAAAATTCAGATGGTTCAATCCCCAATGTAGTAGTAGTACTGAGTGGACATACATTCAATGCTGTCCTGTTGTCAACTAAAACTGAGGGAACTCTCTTTCCCAAAATATCTACAGTGATGTACAGAGCTTGCAGATGATTACTCCTACTCTCGGGTAAGTCAGATTCAGTAAATGAGATGGGCGGTCCATGATGAACCGGATTTACCAAACCTACCAAACCCTCAGGGGACGTATCAATAGGAACCTGCACCTGATTCATCAAACGAAGCACTGTCTGCCTGTGTTTCTGTGAAGCCATGAGCAATCCCCAAATAGTAATGTTAGCCTGTGTTCTCTTCAACTGTTTTAGTATTTCTTCTTCTTCTTCTATGACATCTGATCGCTGACCCTTCTCTAATTCCCCCAACGGATTACTGGCTTCTAAAGGAGCTGGCTTGAAATGGTGCCCGCCTCGAGTCAGATGGTCTACTTCCTCATCACTAGCCCACAAATTCTCTATGGTTTCAGGTGTGTTCATGAGATCCTCCCATTTAATCATACCAATCAAATCTATACCTTCCCCGGTGATCTTCGCGACTGAAGAGGTTCTATTCTCAAACTGTTTCTGCATGATATCCTGACTCAACCCTTCGGGTGAAGAAGGAATAACTGGTTCAACTTCTGTAGGCAAATCATCCCACTTCGTTGGAATGATAGGCTCATCAGAAATCTTTCTCGATGAATAGAGCACATAATAATCAAACTTGCCACTCGACTCTCCTAACAATCCGACCTCCGGGTCTCCCGCTAGATATCTCTCCTTCAACTGACATTTAGAATTCCCACTTCTAGGAGCTTCTTCGAGAACTTCAGGTTGCTCAAGTTCTTCATACTGATACAACTCTCCATCATCAAGTAAATCTTGAACCAATTTCCCTAAAACTCTGCAATTCTCCGTGTCATGCCCGAAGATGTTGTGGTACTGGCAAAAAGGCTTATGGAAGCGGGGTATGAGTGGGGTAATGAGGCCTTGGGATCGGGCTTTGTAAAAGGATTCGGTTAGGGTAGTTTTGAGTGGGACATATGGGAGGATTGGGTGACGAATTTTTGGGTCGTCGAGGCCCAGGGCATTGATTTGAGCTGGTGGTGGTACATCATGGGTTGGGAGAGGATTACTGGTGACATTTGGTTGACTTGGTGGATTTGGTGGGGCAACGACTTTCTTGTCAATGAGGTCTTGGATTTTATGGCGAAGGCGCATGCATTGGGTGGTGTGATGGCCCTTAGATTGGTGGAACTGACAATACTCATTTTCTTTGCAATTTCTGGGCAAATGATCTGAAAGAGGCCGGGGTTCCAAAGGGGTAAGGAGACCACGTGCCTTCAATTTCTCAAGGACACGTTCTAGGGACATGTATAGATTGGTGAACTGGCGGGTTGGCTCTCTAGCTTGGAATGAGCGATTTGGTTGAGTAGCTTGAATAGGTTGGGCGATGGCATTGACTTCAAGGTTGGGTTTGTGGTTGAGAAGTGGTTGGCGGTTTCTGGAAGGTTCTTCGGCCTTGAGAGCCCCACTAGCCAGAGCATCTTCAACTTGAGTTCCAGCAATAACAAGGGCTTTGAAGTTAGGGAAATACTGCGAGAACAAGTACTTGTTGTAAATGGGCAAGAGACTCTTTAGCACCATATGCACCTGTTCATCATTTGTAGGCCTGTGGGTCATCTGCGAAGCTTTCGCCCTCCATCTGGAAATGAAGGCAGAGAAACTCTCCCTCGGTTCCTGCTTAGTAGTCTCAAGATCCCTACGAGTCACATCAATCTCAGTGTTGTACTTGTAGTGATTAGTGAACTCATTGCAAACATACTTTCATGTCTTCAACTTAGTCTCATCTAAGGATAAAAACCACTTCGAGGCTGACCCTTTCAGTTATTCATGAAACATCTGAGCCAACAGCTCATCATTGGCTCCACGAGGTTGCATCGCCCTCACATACATCTTCAAATGGGTTTTAGGACAACCCATCCCATCAAACTTCTCTAATTCCGGCATCTTAAAACTGAACGGCATACGGGCCTTGGGGAACAGTGAAAAAGATGTCACATCAACCATGTCATTAGACCGACGCATCCCCTTCAGGGCTTTCTCTAAGGCTTCAACCTTACTCGACAACAGGATCGGATCCCCAGAGAGGAATCTAGATCCACTGGGCTCGCCATCCAGATTGATGGGCTTAGATTTGGCTCCTGCCTGGGCCTTGGCACTATCATCAATTTGGGCCGGGATAGGTGGATCAGAAGTACTCTTCGGGTTCTCTAAGTGGGCCTCCCTAACCTGATCTGTACTAATCTGTTTATCTTGGGGCATTTTCTTAATCTGTTCAGTCTCACGGGCCAGGGCATCAATTCGGTCCATGATAGCATTCAACACTGTAGCAGTGGTACTGGATTCTCCGTCAGCCATTGAGGATACACTCGAGGGTTCAACACTAAAAAAACGCCCTCTAGAATCACGACGCCAGGCCAGAATTCTATACCATGAAATGGGCTTTTTTAGAAAAAAGGGAAAAGTCCATGATGCTCAAAACCTATTGATAGACTATCAAAGAGGTGCTATCCAAACAGAAAGAAAGACAAAGGAGAAAACCGTCCTATCAAAATTCCAACTCACTTCCCTATTTCACTAGGGCACTTCCTTAGAAATTAGGAAATAAATCAAAATCATCGTTAGGGAAATAAAACATGACTGACCAAACAGGACTTAGTCCTTCATTCTTGGGACACTTTCCTTTGAATCGAAGGTCTTAGTCAAAACAAGCCAAAACAACCTAATCACAGAAAAGGGTATGTACCTTTAGAATATTCTCTTCCATCCTCGAAATAGTCCTTTCGTTCTAAGGACCAAAATCCTTAAAGTAAAGGGCCTATATTAAAAATATCAAAGTTTATCCAAGGGTACATATCCCTAAGGTTCTAGCATTCACAAACAAGGCTCACATCAAATTGGGACAATTTCGGCAGCATAACGACGCAATTATGTGCTAAAAGAAATTTGGCAGCATAACGGCGTAGGTATGTGTCAAGGAAAATTTTGACAGCATAACGGTATAGTTAAATACCAAAAGGAATTTCGGCAGCATAACAGTACAATTGTGTGTCAAAATTTCGGCAACATAACAGGTGTGTGCAAGCACTGTGGGGTAGAGTGTCTTACAGGTTGTCTACATGGACTAATGCAAAGGGTAGGTATAAAGGTTCCTATTGCAGACCAATCCATATACCTAACCACATGTGACACATGGCATGCCGTGTGGGTCAAACGGTACTGATTGGTCATTGATATACCCCGAATGGTACTTGACAATAGGTTGATGGTTTCGTCATAATTGCCCTAGTGTCGAGTGGAGACAGGGATCAGGACTAGACCATCGTTTGGCAAGGCAACATCGTCCTATCACACAATGACATGCAGCTAATATAACTAAAATGATATGCAATCACACAAATGCAAGTGGTTGATTTTAATTAATTTAAGAAATTAAATAGCCCAATTAAATCTATGAAGTTTAGCCCTCGAAATCCCCAGTGGAGTCGCCAGTTCTGTGGACCAGCCTTTTTGACGGGCTTTGATGGTGTCCACATCATCACCGGGCGATGTGATTAAGGGGGAGTTTAGAAAGCAACAAAACAAAGGAGTCGCCATCTTATTTTTAATGAATAAGGAAACCATAAAAATATTTTATTTTCAATAAAACAAACTCCATTAATGGAAAAGCAGTCTACAAACCAGAGTTGGATCCGGGGGCTAGGTTACGACGTGGGAAGGTTCCAAGCTTTCACTTGTAGGCACCCACCTCGCCCTAATTAAAGGACTTCTAATTTATTTGGGCTATTTCAATCCTTAATGCAAACAATCCTAAATAATCTAATCAACCAAAAAAAACAGTGATATAAATGCATTATCTATATTAGTCATATTAATAATAAGAAAATATATACAAACAAACCCTAAAAACCTAGAATACCCTACGGGCATCCTAGGACGGACTTGAGCCCTATTAGCGCCTAC
>JAESVK010070735.1:0-13660 GCA_017140935.1 Hamamelis virginiana
GTAAATTTTGGAAAATTGACCATTGGATTAAATACCCCTATTTTGTATGTCATGCCTACCAAAAATCACAGTGATCCAACAGTTGGTTTATGAGAAAACTGACTGCTAAAAAATGATAACATTTTAAAGAATAAAAAAGTCATAGTTTTTCAAAGTTACGTTTTTCAAAAACCAACCGTTGGATCATTGTGATTTTTTGCAGAGATGGCATACATGATAGGAGTATCTAATCCAACGATCAGTTTTTCAAAATTTTCATCGCAAATGGCTTTACAAAAGGGCACTTGATGCAAGAAGCAATATGTGCACCTGATATTAGAAGTTTTGTATATATATATATACAGTTCCTGTCATATGAGGACGTCCGTTTTTTTCACTTTGTGCCGACGTGGTTTTTGTTAGAAGTATGCCCTAAAACCAATCCTAAAGGGTATATTAAGTTTCATATTATCTATATATGGAAGGTATAACTTATCTAATATGTTCTAACATATATGATAAGGTCCATGAATAAATGATAAGAGAAATATTCATCTCAAGGAGTTGAGATAGAGAGACTAATATTTCTCATATACATCTATTCTAAAAGAGTTCCTACTCAAAGGTTTATTAAAGTGGATATTTAATTAACCGTATGAAGAGTAGCACAGATTTAAACCAACTCATATGGAGGATAGGTAGTCTTTCCTATCAGTGTAGTGACACTTAGGTTAATCTGTGGGTGCATATTAGAGAATATGTACACTGAACATGATCTGCAAAGAGTATTCCTATGGTAGTTCTGTCAAAGGAATATTCTAGTGTTATGTCCATTAATTTGGTAGTCCTTAGACCTGAGACACCATAGCTGTCTTGTGCATAGGTTGCTAGAGTTTGATAGTATCTCGTACAGCCTTATCCATTAGGTTGTAATCGGTGCTTATTGGCTCTAATGAGTTATGCATGAAGATGGATGAGTGTGCAATAAGGGATCATCACTCTCAGTTATATGAGAGAGAATGTCAGGATAAGTTCACAAAGATAATTCTCAAAGGGAACCTCTGGCCAGAGTGATAGGTAAACAGTGAAAAGAGTTTCACTGCGATTACCTTATTGAGATTATATTTTGTGGGACAGATATCAAGTTGTTAAGATAGGGTTTGACTAAAACCATACCTATTATCTTAACTGTGACATTAGGGGATGAAGGATTAAATAACATGAAGGGTTCACATAGTTCTGCTATTCACCTAAACCTAGGGTATGTCATGATATGTTGCTAGATGTCACTCATGACCAGTGAAAGCCTATTGATAAAGTGTTATCAATGAGGGCAAAATTGGAATCATTCCAATTGAACCTTAAAATAGAAAGTTTCTATTTTTGGGAGACATAGAGATGTCCCTGTCACTGCTAGGTTAGGGTGAACCCAAAGGGTCACACACAATAGAGAGTAAGTGAGTTCCTTAAGCTTGTGGGAGGGGAATCCTATCATTGAGTTTGTTTGATTTTAATTATTAAAAGTTAATTGATTAAAAGTCAAAACTAACCGAGAATAGGATTACTCTATTCAAGGATGTTTGGTCATGCTAGCACTAGTAACCAAACACCCCCCAAAGAGGAGAAAGTCTATAAATATGAGTGTTTTACACACTCTAGGTCTATGAGAAACCCTAGGGGCCGAAATCTCTCTCCTCTCCCTCTCCATGCTAGCTTGCTCACAAGGGTTGTGAAAGGCTAGAAGGTTTAAGGAGTCTTTCTCTCTTGTGGATACGCTTTGGAGGTTTCATACGTTTGAAACTCGAAGGGAAGCTACACCGAAGAACACAATCAAGTAAGATTTATATGCTTTGATTATTTGTGTTTATTAATATACATGATCCGATGCTTGAATCGTTCTTGGAGGTTTTGTGAACATAGATTAATTTTATAAAACGAAAAAGTTTTGTTTTACCTATTCCGCTGCGAATCCATGTCTGCGATTTATCACAGAACCTTTCAGTTTTGCAGCCCTTAGATGGATTTAAATGAGATCAGACTTAAACCCGGTTCAATAGCCATTCCTCAAGACCCAAGAGAAGTGCCATTCGAACTTACCAGAAATCCCTAAAAAAAGCCATTCGAACCTCAAGACTCAAGAGAAGAGAGATGCAGTAGATTCGTGAGGTTGAAGGAGCCATTCGAACCTCAAGGAAGGGGAGAAGAGAGGCGCAGCAGATTCGTGGGGTTGAAGGAGCCATTCGAACCAGGGAGCCATAACAGCAGCAGCCATTCGAACATCATGAAGCCCTAAATCTGACACTCCATTGATGCCATCTAGATTTCAAATTTTAGATGGTTAAGTTGTAATTTAAAAAGTTATTCATATATTTTATTTAAATAAGTGGACTTGAAATGAAAATATTATATATGAGGGGCAAGAATTGAAGAAGGTGGAATGGATAAAAATCCGCTGTTGGAACAGCCCATTGGAAATCCAAGTATGGCCCCTGATTTTGACACCCTTCAAAAAACCGTGTTTGTCTTTCAGCTTCATCTAACCGTAGCCTTGTCTCCTTTTATACTCCTCTTCTTTCCCCCATTATCTGCATCAGACAGATGTGCAAAATTTCACATCTCTGTCCTTTTTTTACCCCTCATCAACTTGTACAAAACCAGCATAGAAAACAGTATAAATATCAAACCACCCCACCCTTCTCTCTCTATCTACATATTTGTATGTCTTACCATGTTTCCTCTGTTTTTTAGAGAAACCAGGTGATGGTGATTTCTTGCAGATTTTCGTTCTTGGGTCGATACACTTTTTCCCTTGAGTCTTGAGGTTCAAATGGCTTTTTTTAGGGATTTTTGGTAAGTTCGAATGGCTCTTCTCTTGAGTCTTGAGGAATGGCTTTTGAACCGGGTTTAATCATCTTGAAATAAGGCAGTCGTCTGATCTAATTTAAGTCCATCCAAAGGCTGCAAAGCCACGTCCGCACAAAGTGCAAAAAACGGACGTCCTTATATGAAAGGAACTATATATATATATATATATATATATATAGGAAAATTCTGCCATCAGGTGCGCACCTAATGGCCATTGGATCATGCTAAGATTACTTGCCTCATTAAAACCATCCCACACGCGGATCCGGAGACCCGACCCAAATGAACAGTCCAATTCCTTTCACTTTCCCTTCCCCTCCTCATTTTTCGTTCTCCCCAAAACCGAAGTAGCAGGTGCACACCCAAGCTCTCCACGAAGGACGCGATCCCGGCCCGCAGGTTGTCACCGATGCAAAGGTCGTCGCCCAAACTTAACGATGCCGTTGCAACCCCTCGCCGGAAAGATGCACAGGTCACCATCTACCCACTCTCCCTCTCGATCCGTGTTTTATTTGGTTTGGCTCTATTTTCAATTTGTCCCTGATCGAAGGTGCATCATTCCAAAACATAGGCCTGTAGTTAAACTGTTTTACTTAGCCATACTGGATATTTAAACAAACCCTGCAGCAGTATGCTCCGTTTTCTTCTTTCTTTCTTTTTTCTTTTTTTTTCTGGGGGTAGGGGTGGGGGGCGGTGTTAAGATGCAGTTGGGGTAGTTGTCCAGAATCTAGCTGTGAAATTCATTCTTTTCTTTATTTTTCTTTATTTGAGATTAATCATTATGTAATTGAAAACACATTCTCATGATTTTATCAAACTTCTCTAACACATTGTTTTGTTGAATTATAGAAATTCACTGTTCCTCAGAGTTTCTTTCTTCACTTTTATGTGGTAGCAGTGGTGTGGACAACACTCTTGGTTCTTGCAACTTGGTTGTATGCATATAGAATGGAACCATTGCTTTCCGAGCCATTGCTTTATTCCACCGTTGCCAGCCACTTAACAGGCGGTTCACATATCTTTTCATTTCATAAATCTTGTTCAACTCCAGTACAGCATAGATTCAGTGTTTGGCGATCCTTGCTTTTTCTTTTGCTAATGGAAGTTCATGTCTTGAGACGTCTTTATGAGACAATATACGTATTTAACTATAGCCCATCAGCTCGGATGCACATTTTTGGCTATTTAACTGGCCTGTTGTAAGTTTCTTGAATATTCTTTATCTCTAATCTCTAATCTTTAGTTCTCTCACTACAATCTTTTCCTTCTTGTGATTATTTGGTTTTTCCCTAAAAAATGCAACTCTTTATACCTAAAATATCCATCTGTTAGAGTGTCTCCAACAGTGCATCCATTTCCCAATCCATATCGATGCTGAAAAAGGACTCCAATGGTGCATCCATTTCCCATCCAAATTTGGATATACCCATTTTGCCATCAAAATTTGGATTTATTTTTGGATGAATCCAAAATATACATGTCACAAATGGGTGTTGGGATGAGGGAAAAGGAGGTTGAGCCAAAAAATAGAAATGCACCATTGGAGCACCTTTAGCCGAATTCCCATCCATTTTCATATTAGATAGCCAAAAAGTGGATATAGATGGCCAAAAATGGATATTTCCATTGGAGATGCTCTTAGCATTTGTTTATCAACTGATTTGTATATGGTTTTACTCTAGCCAAATGCCTATCCATTTTCACTTTGATATTGACTTTGCTATATATTTTGATCTATGTTGGCTGGAAAGGTTAGCTTCTACACATACTTGTGAAAATAAAATTATTGGGTTTAGAGTGGTGAAGGGGCACAGCCAGGCTGCTATTATTAATCTGCTCCTGAACATAAAAATAGAAGAGAGAGAGGCCATGTTTGTGTTGGCCCTGCCACGTGGATGGGTGAGCTGGATATAGTCCTAACCTTTGTCATTTTCTTGCACAAAGTGGCCACTTAAGACTTTAACTTATGCATTCACACTTGATTATTCAATACTTTTACCATTGCACCGGACAATACCCCTCAATCTGCTTTTGCACACTCGTGTGCCTAAAAATATTTCAGAACATTGAATCTGGTAATACCACAATAACACTTATGTTTTGGAATGAGAATTACTATCTTCATGCTTGAAAATACTGCTTGAATATGTTGGGAAATAAGTTTTGCATATTGGATTAAAGAACATTCTTCTATAACTGATTAGTGTGAACTATATTGAGCTTCTCTTTTGCATTACAGTATTGTATGTATTTATGTGTTGAAAGAGGCGTTACTTATTACATTATCTCTTTGAGGTTAGTTTCTACACAGCGGCACCACTATCACTTTGCTCCAACTATCACTTTGCTCCATTTGCGCATCAGAGGTATTCAAATTTGCTGCAAATCTTGTGGCTGAGTTCATTGTTAAAGGAAAGGGCCGGATGCTGGTCATTGAATTTGATTGGTGGGGATGTGTGAATCCTCTTCTGAAGCTTGGATTAAATTATTGAATCAATTTCAGTCCCAATCCCTCCTAACTTGTGATTAACAATTTCTGTCATATTCACCCCACTTTAAAAGGAAAAAAAAAAAAACTATTAACTTAAATTATGAACAATTGTTTTCTATACTTTAACATATAGATTATATGTTTTCTGGGTACCGGTTTGGTACAAGAAATATAATATTGAAATCCATACTAATAGAAATAAGGACAAATTCTAATTGAAGAAACATAATCTTTAAATCCATACTAATAAAAATAAGTACAGTAATTGAGAATCATAATATCTTAATTTTGTGTTATCTTTTGCATTTTGTACATGGAATGTCTCTTTGTAAATTTGTTGTTGATACGAATTTAGTTTCATTTTTGGAAAATTTTAAGAATTTGTATATGCAATTAAATTTATTTTTTTTTTAAGTTTTTTAATGTTCATTTTGGTTTCCTAACAATTATTTAGAGTTGCTCGAATGCTAATATTTTGTATTTTCCAAAATCTATCAAAACGGTACCGTTTGCCCAAAGGATTTGTGCGAATGCTAATATTTTGTATTTTCCAAATCTATCAAAACGGTACCGTTTGTCCAAGGGATTTGCCCAAGTTGAAATTGAGGCAAAGGCTTTGCGCAACTTGAAGTTGCGCGAATGGCTTCCCCAAAACGGTACAGTTTTGGTACCCTTGTTCTTGCCTAAAATTTTTATTTCTCGCATATTTATTTATTTTCATTTAAAGGTTTTATTTCCTTTTAAATGTATGTAATGGCATGTAAAAAATATTGTAATAATAATATTTACTAGAATTATAATGTTTTATTGATATATCTGTTCATAAAACTCCATTAAAAAAATATACTATATACTTGATCTTGTTTAAATCATTGAGGGATCTTTTAAATTGACTGCCAAGAACAACCATTATTAAAAAAATAATAATAATTATCCCAATTTCTTTTATATACATGGTACACAAATTAAATAAAAAATAAAAAATAAAAAATAACAATAATAATAATCAAGTCCAAAATTTCTTATATGCAAAACAACCCGAATTTATTGGTTGAAAACTTGCTTGAACACACCATGCAAAACAGTAATGATTTTTACTTGAACACACCATGCAAAACAGTAAGATTTCTTAGTAATGTATTACATACAAAATGACAGTAAGATTTCTTAGTAATGTATTACATACAAAAATGGGGTGGTACATGCTTTTCATGATCGCTGCTTCAAATGTACCGGGGATACATTTGAAGTAGCCATCACTAATGCCCTTAAAACTAAACATTAGAGTACTGAACCAACCTCCTACATATTATGCATATTCAAAATGACCATGTTACCATTACTTGCACCTAATCTTGATGCTCATTTTAGAGCTTTTGCATAGCTCCATGCATCTCTTGTTTTAGTCCAACCTTCTCTGCATCATATTATTCTAAACAACCTGAAGCCCCAACATCACAAAGAATATTATCTTCCCCTGCATCATCCTCAATTTCTACTTCCACATCTTCTATAATTAATTTATTCATCAACTCTTTCTCATACTTGTCTTGCCTCCGGATACAACGTTCGAACATGATTTCCTCGTACTTGTTATATTCAGACAAGCTAACAAGTATCTCATCCAATTTCATCATTAATTTCTCCTGTAAGCGTCTTTCTTTTTTGGATTTTTTTCCCTTTCACCTTGTTCTTCTTAGTCTGCATATGGCCCTTCTTTTTGTTTTTTATCTTATGACATTCATTTCCTCCTGACATCTGCATTCTTCCCTCTAATAACAAAATGAATTGAAAACACGTTAATAATTAACACGAACAGTTTACATCTTAGGTTATGGTTTAGTACATCATATAATTTAAAATCTTTTACAATTTCCTTATTTACACATATATATGCAGTTTAGAATTTACCTGTATTCATTTAATTGTTGCCCCTGCAATTAAGAATTATTCTACTCCAGTAGAATGGGAAGAACGAAATAAGTGCTTGTCAGCAGTTTCCGGAGGAAGGTCTATTGTTTGCATTTTTCAATATCACTCGTGTCCATATATATATCCGAGATTTCCAACAATGACAACAGCCGTATCTGCTCTCAGTCCTTATTACTGTCATCTTACTCATAATTACAACTCCTCCCTACTTCTGCAACACGACATAATTACAACTCCTCCCTACTTCTACGACATGACAGCACTGTTTCTTCTTATTCTAGATGCATAATTCACCTACTCCCAATGGGTAGGTCCAATTTGTATGAGCTAAACGAACTCGGATCCTTTGCTTGGGTAATTAATGCTTGGATTCACATGGGTTGTAACCCGATGAAGACATGTGGCTAAAGTATTCATCCAATGACTACGGTGGATTAAGGCAACAAAACGACTGCTCTCTCAACCGTTTTAAAGGCTCACGGCCATCAACGTCGTTTCCTCATTTTTATTTCAATTTTTATTTCAAGAAAAGGGTTTTAATGAATATCAAACATAATTTCTCATTACCCAAACAATCACTTTTCCTACATTTTCTTATAGGCCAAGCACATTGATCAGGGCTAAAAATACCCTCTTCTCTATTCCATTCAGTTGTCTTCTCTCCTCTAGTTGTACAGGAAAGGGGAATTAATGAAGATAAAGAATATAAAAATGAAGTTAAGGATTTCAACCAAAAAAAAAAATGAAGATAAAGATTGAAAAAAGAAAAGAAAAGAAAAAACCCTTAAAGCAGAAGTGCATAACGAACGGTGTGCATATGAGAGAGAATAAAAAGAAATAAAAGCAAATGGCGTCTTGCCCTTCCGTGAGTCAAAATGCATGCCTTGGATGCCGTTTTAATAGCCTTATGTTTTCAACCGCTAGAGATCACATTTTGCTAATGTGGCACAATCTGAAAGAAACCCATGCCTAGTCAAGTAGGATCTCACCCAAGCAGAGGATCCGTGTTGCCTTCTGGCATATCCATTTCATTTTTTCGCACCATTTATTTCGCGCCAACTTAGATTTGAGAGAAGTAACCCTCACCAACTCACATGGATTTGAGAGATGTAACCCTCCCTACTTCCACGACATGACAACACTGGTATCTATTTCTGTATGCATGATTCACCTACTTTTCAATGGGTAGATTTAATTTGTCTGAAAATGCAACATTCCTTCTGGCATATTCATTTCATTTTTTCATGCCAACTCACATGGTTTTAAGAGAAGTAACCGAACTATCATTGATTCGGAATTCCCTATTCATTGTTTAATAGTTTGTAACAAAATTCATATACACTGATGATATATTTCATTTTGAACTTCCAATCATCTGGCTGTCTTACTCAATAGTTTGTATTTGTGGATTAACTTTTTTAAAATTATCTATTAAAACTATATACATCAATTATATACATAAATTGATAACATTGACTATCAACATGTAATTTTTGTAGTTTATATGTAATCAGAATATCAACCAATACAACAAACTATGATGTAATAGAATCTCTTCCCCCTAAATTGTAATATATTTCTTATTTAGATGACATTTAAAAATTATAATATACTGTCAACAACACGTGATCCTTCCAGCATCAATTACTAACAATATTTAGGTTTTAATAATTATTTTAAAAAATTTTAAATATAATATATAATAGATAATAATACATTTTCATTCACTTTCGGAAATTACACGTTCCTCCTTTAAAAATATAATCAGTATTAAAAAAAATATATTGTGAATGAGTTTGAACATGTAAGGTGGCCCTAAAATAAACATAAAATATGCATCACATATGACTAAATGCCCATACTCAGTTGTAACTTAAAGGATCTAATATATTAAAAAATAAACTAAATTTTAATAAGTGTAAGTTTATACTTTTGGAATGAATTTTTCCTCCCAATATTTGATGATATAAAAATAAACCCAATTATAAAATTATGCAGTTTGCGGTTCGGATAAGACGAATCAGCATAACTTCTGTCATGGATAGAGTTCGGGGGAAGGTGTGTTTGAGACATCGTGTTTGGATTTGGGTGTTTATTTTATTATTTAGAGCATTTGCAATGCTGATAATTATTTTGAGAAGCAACTTAACTCCATCCAAAAGAAGTTATTAAGGAAGAGTGAATATACAAATATTGATGCTAATAAAATGAATGATCTAATACCTCTTGGCTATTTGAGTCGAATGATCTTCAAATTTAACCGAGAGTTATTGTATACAGATTGATATAAAACACAACATGAATATGTTGAGCTTACTGTTCTACATCTTCACCTTCTTCGAATTGGACGCCATGCATCTCTTGTTTTATCGGATTCTTGGCTTTTAGAGTAGAAAATATAGATTATGAATATAGTTTCGGTTATATATTGATTCATTTGAAATTTTAAATATCTGAACGTCTCGCTATAATTCAAAGCAACAGCAATAAATTCAAATTTTGAAATTCCCGCTTCTAAGTTGTTTCACTGATTCAAAATGCATCTTTTTTAATTTGCGAAATTCCAATTTGCAAATTGACTGGCCAAATGATACGGTATCGTTTTAAATAGAACTCATTTGCGCAACTTCCCTAAAATTGAAACAGTGTCATTTCGTGAATACGGTGTCGCTTTGTCACCATCCTTTGCGCAACTTGGAGTTGCGCTAATCATTTTTTTTTCATATTGTACTTTTTGCTATAAACCCAATGCGCCACCGTTTTGAAACCCACTAATTATTTATCATCTTTGTATACCAGACCCGATCCTCTTGGGTTTGCTTTTTAAATTAAGAAACCCAATGTTTGAAATAACTTACCATATAACTTACTGATTGAATAATTCAATATCTTTCTCTTTGTAATTTTATGTTTTCATAATATTTTAAACTCCATTGGATTAACCATGTGATGTCACTTGTTCACTAATTTATCGGGCGATCGAACCAGTGGATTAATCCATGTGATGTCAACTGTTCACTAATTTATTAGGCGATCGGGCGTTCAAACCAGTGGATTTACCATGTGATGTCAAATGTTTACTAATTTATCGGGCGATCGGGCCATCGAACCGGTTGATTAACCATGTGATCTCACTTGTTCACTAACTTATTGGGCGATCGGGCGATCGAACTAGTGGATTAATCCATGTGATGTCAACTGTTCACTATTTTATCCGGCCATCGGGCCATCGAACCAGTGGATTAACCATGTGATGTCAACTGTTCACTAATTTATGCTTGCGATCGGGCCATCGAACCAGAAAAGAAATCCATGTGATGTCAACTTTTCACTAATTTATCGAGTGATCGGGTGATCGAACCAGTAGATTAACCATGTGATGTCAACTGATCACTAATTTATCGGGCGATCGAACCAGTGGATTAACCATGTGATGTCAACTATTCACTAATTTATCGGGCGATCAGGGCCATCGAACCAGAAAAGAAAACCATGTGATGTGAACTGTTCACTAATTTATAGGGCAATCGGGCGATTGAACCAGTGGATTAACTATGTGATGTCAACTGTTCACTAATTTATGCTTGCGATCGGGCCATCGAACCAGAAAAGAAATCCATGTGATGTCAACTGTTCACTATTTTATCGGGTGATCGAACCAGTGGATTAACCGTGTGATGTCAACTGTTCACTAATTTATTGGGTGATCGGGCCATCGAATCGGTTGATTAACCATGTGATCTCACTTGTTCACTAACTTATCGGGCGATCGAACCAGTGGATTAACCATATGATGTCAACTGTTCACTAATTTATCGGGCGATTAGGCCATCAAACCAGTGAACCCACCATGTGATCTAACTTGTTCACTAATTCATCAGGCGATCGGGCAATCGAACCAGTGGATTAACCATGTGATGTCACTTGTTCACTAATTTATCGGGCGATCGGGCCATCTAGCCAGTGGATTAACCATGTGATCTAACTTGTTCACTAATTTATCGGGCGATCGAACCAGTGGATTAACCATGTGATGTCAACTGTTCACTAATTTATCGGGCGATCTGGCAATCGAACCAATGGATTAACCATGTTATATCACTTGTTCACTAATTTATCGGGCAATCGGGCAATCGAACAAGTAGATCGGTATGATTTAACAAAATTCCTACCCTCGGATCGGCATGATTTTTTGCAGACGTGGCATGCAGGGGGTGCGCATCATATCCAACGGTCAGAATTTGGAACCTACCACCAGAGCATTGCAAAATGAAAAAGAGCAGTCCAGTTGCAGTCTGGACTGCAGCTGATCGCCATTAATCTCACTAGTATGTACATTTAAATGAAAAAATATTTACATTTATTTATTAGAACCAAATTGTATTACAAAAAAAAAACTTAAATAAATGACTTTAACAGTTCATTAATTTGCCTTTATTTACAAATAATTACATTTATTTATTAGAATCAAAGTGTTATTACACAAAAAAAATTAAATGTCTTAAATAAATAAATGACTTTAACCGTTCATTAATTAGCCTAACATTTGTCTGAATGAACATATCTACATTACTTAATTACAAAGGAGCAAGGATTCCATCCGTCTATGCGTCCAATCCCAGCTATCATATGAATGACTAATGAGCATTAAATGCTATGAACCAATGATGGTGTCGTCGTTTCGTATTCAAGTTGACTGGCCAAATGATTTGGTATTGTTTTAAATAGAACCCATTTGCGCAACTGCCCAAAAATTGAAACAGTGTCGTTTCGGTGGAGTTGCGGTACTATCCTTCCCATACATTTCATACCGCCCTTGAATACGGTGTCGCTTTGTCACCATCCTTTGTGCAACTTGGAGTTGCGCTAATCATTTTTTTTTTTTTTTTTAATTTTTGTACTGTTCTTTTTGCTATAATTCCAATACTCCACCGTTTTGAAACCCACAAATTATTTATCATCTTCGTAGACCATACCCGATCCTCTTGGGTTTTTAAATTAAGAAACCCAATGTTTGAAATAACTTCCCATATAACTTACTGATTGAATAATTCAAGATTCTTTTCTTTGTAATTTTATGTTTTCATATTATTTTAAACTCCATTGGATTAACCATGTGATGTTACTTGTTCACTAATTTATCGAGCGATCGGGCAATCGAATCAGTGGATCGGTATGATTTAACAAAATTCCGACAGTCGGATCGACATGATTTTTTGAAGACGTGGCATGCAGGGGTGCACATCATATCCAAGGTCAGAATTTGGAACCTACCAAATGTTATTACTCAATATAAAAAAAGAAATAATAAAAGAAATTAATCTCACTAGTATGTACAACGGTCAGAATTCGGATCGACATTAATCTCACTTGTATGTACAATTAAAAGAAAAATTAATTCGGCGCATTTATTTGTTAGAACCAAAATGTTATTAAACAAAATATGTTATAAAAAAAATTAAATAAATGAATTTAACAGTTCATTAATTTGCCTTTATTTAAAATAATTACATTTATTTATTAGAACCAAAGTGTTATTACACAAATAAAAAAAATTAAATAAATAAATGACTTTAACCGTTCATTAATTAGACTAACATTTGTCTGCATGAACATATCTACTTAATTACAAAGGAGCAAAGTTTCCATCCGTCTCTACGTCCAATCCCATCTATCATGAATGCTTATATTAAGCATTAAATGCTCTGAACCAAAGATGGTGCCGTCGTTTGGGATTCACATTTTCACTTGCAGAGTATCTTGCTTCAGTCTTATATATAGATATTTAAGTATCAACGGAGATCTGACAAGTTCATTCCATACCCTTTGTTTACATTGCGTCTTTGCTCTCCTCCTCCTCATTTCCAAACCGCCATGGCTTCCACACCGCCAAACCGACCGCCACACAGCCACCCTCCATCACCGGGCCCTCCGGCATACCATCCGGCGCGGATTTCAACGGAGAGGGTTGTAGATTTGCTAGAGAGGATCCTCTCCACGGTAGATAACATAAATTGCTCCTTCAATCATCACCGTGAAGAAAACGTAGAGCGTTGGGTGGCGCTGAACCAACACTTAGACACGTCAGATGCATAGGTAGAAGGCATCGCGCGGTGCCTTCTATCTCAGTTTGGGCCCCCCCCCCCACCTCCTCCACCGCCTCCCGCTCCTCCGGCCGGCGTCGGATCCCCAGTGCTTGATGACGACGACGATTTCTTCTCCTCCTCCTCCGAAAACTGAAGACGAAATGAGGTTTTTTTTTTTTTTAATGTAAATTTGTGAAAAACAGTTGTAATGGAAGTTAGGGTGACACACAATAGTGCAAGAAAGCAAATGTTTTTTTTTTTTTTTTTGAAATGTGAAGTTAGGGTGTTTTTTGTTTTCATCTTATTG
>JAESVK010070740.1:0-10957 GCA_017140935.1 Hamamelis virginiana
GTGTTCTTTAATAATTCTGTTTGTTGTTGGAGCGTGGGCTTGAGGAAGAGAAGTCCCTTTTGGATGGACTCAACTAAAAGGTACTGGAGATCCCATGGAGTTAACTCAATTCTCTGAGTTGACTCGTTGTGACTCGCCGGTCGGATGGTACTCGTTGAGATGAATCGAATGCTTGTCATGTTCACGCTCTGCAAATCAATAAGAAAATTAGAGAATGGATATATGAATAAAAATTGGTGAACAATAAGCACGTATGGTATATTGGCTTGATCCCCTCAATAATGTCTGGCTAGCGCTATAATACAAGAAGAGTTGTCTCTCTCTCTCTCTCTCTCTCTCTCTCTCTGCTTCTGTCATGGACGGATGGACATCTATCTCTCTCCTTGAATTGGGCAACAGTCTTATCTAATGGAGTGGCTCACATACACTTGCTGTTTTTTTTTTTTGGGGTGTGCGAGTGGCTAATAATGCAGTAGCATGTGCAGGGCCGGGCCCAATTCTTTGGGTTAACCAGATGGGGTTACCTTTTATAGGCTGGTAAATTAAAGGGTGCTTCACTTATTAAGCCAACAGTCTTATCTAATTTTCAAATCAAATTTGCATTTTGCTCCCCCAAGAGGCATTTTGAAGAGAGCTTTTTTTTTTTTCCTCCCCTTCTGTGCACTTCATCAATCCCTTCATACTTCATTCTTTTTATTATTTTTTAATCCATCTCACCAAAGCAGCCTTATCTCCAAAGTTCAATCAGACCCAGATCTGTCTCTTCTCCTGCTCTCGCTCTCTCTCTCTCTTTCTCTCTCTCTCTCCTAATATTATATTCCCAACAAAAACATTTGACCAAATGACCAATAGCTTGGACTACTCTTGAGATAGAACGGGTGACTCAGGACTTTCTTGATCAATTAAATCAAAATCGGATTGATTAACGTCTTTGATCAATAAAATTCTCTAAGATGAAGATCTAATCCCTTCTAACAGTTTTCGGCTGCGTCAACTCTTCAAACTTCAACTTTGAGGTCAGAAAATAAGAAACCAAATTTGCTTCCGACATTAAATATGCTTGTTGGAGGTAAAAAAAAATTGACGTGAAGAGTGAGAATTGAAAACCAATTTATTTTTTGTTTTTTTTTTTCTAAAAGTAACAGTGCTTGCTAGAGGTAAAGAAATTGGAGTGGTTCGATAAATTTGGTGAAGAACAAAGTTTGGGGAAGTTGGTGGAGTTGCTCTTAAATGCCAAACTGAATACATATTATATATACCTTTTATGATATGGTGGTTGTTGGGTTTTGCCATTGGACCAATTATGCTATTCCTAGAAGGATAATTTTTGGTTCTCAGGTACATTTTCTATTCAAACCTGTATGATGGTTCTCACATTTTTTTTATTCAAACCTAAGGTTCCGTTTGATTGAGCCCAAATGGTTAATTTGGCACGTTACTTAATGTATTAGTGGAGCTTATTTAGTGCATGGATTCATACTTTACTTGAACTTGATATATATATATGATGTCAAAAAAGAGGTATATGAAGATGGGTCTAACTTTGGGAAGATCTGACAGTAGTGATGCTCCTCTTTGTGGTCACCGGTGTGGTGCCAACCTATCAAACTCCGACGACCAAGTTAGTTATCAGAAATCATCAAGAAGAAGTCAAGTAGATTGAGGATGAGAGAGCATACCTTTCTCTTTCTGAGTTGAGCTTTTAAGTAGACATATTGAGTGATCTAACGTTTGTACGGTGGTGATCATCTCAATGGTTTAGTCACCTAACCTGTCCCTTCTACTTCTAATCACACTTAATATTTGTATGAATAGTTTGTTCGGCCATTTAAGAATGACCTTACCTAGTTAATTATTTCGTACTTTCCTCACACTCAGACTAGGTGTCAGATGTGCTTCGTAATCATGAAAGAGTATAGCAAGATATTATTTGTCAGGTCTTTCTGATCGGGATGTACTTGAATTTCTCATGATCGGGGTGATAAGAGAGGCTCATTCCACTCTTTGGGCCTTACTTTCGTTCTCATGTTAAGATCGACTCTTCAGGAAACACGAAACTTGAATTGGATCATCGATGATCCAATCGTTGATAGGGATGCTAGTCACCTGATCCGAACTCAGGTTATACCTAATCATATGTGTCGCGCGCTAATTGATAGCCGATTTTTACCGTCTTCAATATATATATGGAAGAGTTTAAAAATAAGATTTAAGTTTGGTTTATTTAGGCACCGTTTGGATTTGTTTATCTTAAGTGCTTATTTGCTTTTAAAAGCAAAAAAGTAAAATAATAAAAAGCACAGTTTGGTTGTAATTTTTAATAAGTAATTTTCCTTGAGCAAAAAGCAAAACTAAGCTAATAATTAGAAAGAAAATTTGGTTAGTTTTTAAAAGCAAAAAAGCATGAAGCAAACACACTTTGCTCCCTGACGCTCTCTTGATGCTAATATTTTATTTTGCTATTATAAAATGTCCACTTATATATATATACAGACACACACACACATATATATATATATATACACAAACACATATATACACACATATATGTATATATATACATATATGTACACACATATATATATACACTATTAATTGTTGTGTTTCCTTTCTAATCAAATTTTAACACCACTGATCATGCCTTCCTCAGTTGTCGGATTACGTAGATATTTGTTACAGTATTTCGTTGCAACTATAGTCCTGGTATATCTTTATCCATATTTATTCCAAACCTCCATAAAAAAAGAAAAAAAAGAAATATATATATATATATTTAGTGTGAGACAGAATAAAAAAAAAAGGGGACACTTTATAATAACAAAATATGCGATTTATCAAGTATAATTTTGTTTTCAAATTTTGGCTTTCTAGTAAGGTAAGAGCAAAAATCAAAAATTATATCAAACATACTTTTTGCATTTTTATTTTTCTAAAAGAAAGTAAACAAAAAGTATAGTTACTGTTGGATTTGCTTTTTACTTATTAAAAGAAAAAGTAAAAAAAAAAAAAAAAAAAAATTCTTTTATTAAAAGTATTTATCAAAAATAAATCCAAAGAGTGCCTTATTTTAAAAACAAGGTCTTTAACGAGCGGATTTGAGATAAGAATTTAATAAAAATTATGAAACTTCTGCGAGAACTAGATAATTTAAAAACGGACAAACTATAATTTTATCTATTTTTTAACATGATTTGATATAGCGAGACGATGGGAATCAGGCTTGTCAGCCTACCATGTTCGAGCTGTTGATATAGCCAGACATTGGGAAGCACGCATGTCCGCATGTCAGCCTACCATGTTCAAGGGAGCACCCATATCACTATATCAGCCTACCATGTTCTAGCTGTTGATATAGCCAGACATTGGGAAGCACGCATGTCCACATGCCAGCCTACCATGTTCGAGCTGTTGGATTCAGGGGAGCCGGAATTTGGTCCGTAGGTTGCCAAAATTGTATGAATATGCATATATTTTGATAATATAAAATAATTATATTTATAAAGTTTTAAGGTAAAATAGTAATAATATAAAAATTTATACAATTTTACTTGGTAATAGTACTTGACTTAATAAAGAGTCCAATAGTTCAAACTATTCATTAATTCGAATTCAGTATACTTGGTTTGAGTTCGCAACTATAATTTCAAATACATATTCTGAGATAATAATTTTCTTAAAAATCAAATTAAATATAACTTTATCATTTTAAATAATTTTTGGGTGATATAAATTTCTATTAAACGCTCATAATCTCATATTACAAATTACATAACTCTCATAATTTATCTCAATATAAAGATTTCTTTGCCCATTTATTTTCAAATATAAAAAATTGCAAAAAATAATTCACATGGAATTAATTCCCCAAAATTTACTGCAAATTTCTTTATAATATACCAACACTATATAACTAAAAATTCTACAAAAATAAAAAGTCTAGTATAGCAAAATAATATACACTATTTTCATATTTTTCATGGATGGATATTTCAAGCTTTCAAACTAGCATACATGATTCAAACTTACTCAAAACCACTATAAATATGCACATTGATGTGAAAAATACATATTTTCTAGAACTTTAATTTTGATCATTGTCTTCCTTCATTCATTCTCTAAAAATCAAGGGGTGCCATTTTATTTTATCATGAATAATATATATAACATATAATAAAATATGTATATATATAATATGAAATTTTAAAAAGCCAAGGGGTGTCATGGCACCCCCTATGGTGGCCTTGGCTCCGCCCCTGCTTGGATTTGTGCTGCTCGTGGATTGGGCCAGATGCTTGCTAGATCCATACTCTCTCTATATAATGTGTTGGAAAATAAAATAATAAGAGTGCTTTGTCAATGTGCATGTAACATTTTGGCTGCTGGCACAATGTTTATGTTGAAAAATAAAATAAAACCACATTAAAAACTACTTTTGCAAGAGAGCAAAAGAAGATCAAAGTTGTGATAAGTAATTATATCAATATTATAAAGGTGTTATTATAAAGTGTACTTTATACAAAATTATATAAAATGATGTGTCTAGAGCCAATTGTAAAAGAGGTTTTGAATCAATAGTTGAATAGAACTTATAAGTTTTAGACTTTGCGATGTTAAGACTTTAGTGCATCTCTAGCAAGTAGCAACCTCTTCTAATTTTCACATCAAATTTGCAAGGAATGGATTAATTCGGACTGATTAACTTCTTTGATCAATAAAAATTCTCCAAGAGTTTTTCTCTTTGTGTGTTACCTTCCCTAGTGGATTCTAGGGTTATCCAAGGGTATAGACGAAGATCGTATCCCTTCCAACAGTTTTCAGCTGCATCAACTCTTCAAACTTCAACTTCGAGGTCAGAATAAGAAACCAAATTTGCTTCTGACATTAGCTATGTTTGTTGGAGGTAAAAAAAACATTGACGTGAAGAGTGAGAATTGAAAACCAATTTATTTTCTAAAAGTAGCAGTGTTTGTTAGAGGTAAAGAAATTGGCGTGGTTAGATAAATTTGGTGAAGAACAAAGTTTGGGGAAGTTGGTGGAGTTGCTCTTAAAAGCCAAAAGGAATACATACTATTTAGGGTTAATTGGCCAAAAGTCCTATTTTAGGCTCCTCTCTTGCATAAAGTCCTCACTTGGGATTTTTAATGCCTAAAGTCCTTTTTAAAAATATTTTAATGCATTAAGTCCCAAAATTTAAAATAATCTTTTCATCTACCAGAATTACCCTTCCTCCGTCTTCTTGTGTTCAGATATGAGATCAATGATCGTTCTTGACATTGAAGCACCTTCATTGCACCATAACACAGATATTTTTCAAATTTCAACCAATGTTCAAATCAGTTCAAATGGAAACGAGGTTGGCAGCGATGAAGATGATCTGCACCGGCAATGAACTGGTGATTTGATCCCCTTGAAGCTTCACCGGGGGCTATTAAACCCAATACTGCTCGGCAGCTAGTTTCAGTCTCAGCCGAAACCTGCTGAGCCTTCACCGTGAAACCTGACCGACTCACAAAACAGAGACAAAAAGAGAACATTAAATTGAACAGAAGGCAGCATTGAAGAACCAAAATTCAGACATTAATGACAGATTACTACCAGATATATATATATATATATATATAGTCATTCTATTATGAGGCCCTCCTTACGCAAGGTTGCGTAAGGTCCCCTCCATATGGCCAATTTTATATGACAGTTCGTAAAACTGACCGTTGGATTAGATGTCCATCTTCTGTATGTCATGCCTACAAAAAATCACAGTGATCCGACGGTTGGTTTCTGAGAAAAATGACTTTGAAAAAAACTGGAATTCAAAGAATAAAAAATGGGAGTTTTTTTTCAAAGTCATTTTTATCAGAAACCAACCGTCGGATCACTGTGATTTTTTTGCAGGCATGACATATAGAAGATGAGAATCTAATCCAACGGTCTGTTTAACAAACTGTCATATAAAATTAGCCATATGGAGGGGACCTTACGCAACCTTGCGTAAGGTGGGCCTCATAATAGAATGACTATATATATATATATATATATATATATATATATATATATATATATATATATACAAAAGTGTTCCATTGCGGGACATTCCGTTTTTTTATTTGTGGTCCAAAGCTGATGTGGCAAAAAAGTCTGATTTGGGTCCAAATAACAAATAAGAGATAACAAAGCTGGTACACGAGCTCCAAGAAACCCATTCGTGGTCCAAGAAACTGCAAAAGCCATACCCACGTCCTCACCCCTCTCCCTCCTATCTCACCTGCTCTCTCACAGGCTCTCTGTAGCACCGGCGACTTCTCCGGCGACGGTGAGCTCGCGGAACGGCTCTCCGGCAGTGGCAACCCCCTCACAGCTGCCTTGTTTGAAGTCTTCTTCTCTCTCCCTCTCCTCTCATTTCTTCTTCTTCTCTCTCTCTCTCGCTGGGCAGCATATTAAGGAGAAGCCTTCAAAAGAAAATTCAGTTAAAGTCCCCAATGCAGCAACACATGAGAAAAGGCGGTGTCAATGTTGGGATGGAGAAGGTTAGAGTCTCTATTGGAAGTCGAGGAAGGATAGCTCACAGAGTTTTGCTTTGCAATGCAAGAAGATTGGGAACAAGGGAAATTCAGCAGAAGCAGAGCCAAAAGGGAAAGTGGGATACTGGAACAACAGGGAGAACTGTATTATAAAAGTTGGAATTTTTTTTTTTTTTTTTTTTTGGTTTTTCAGAACTGACATTAGATAAGAAGCCAAAAAAAAATAACAAAAAAATTGTGTGGGTTTTTTAGGATGATGCTTATCATCTGTATGAATTCTTGTACTTGTTAGACATAAAATGAATTTGTTGATGTATGTACAGAATTGCTCAATTTGTCAATGGTATGTGAAAGTAACCTCAATCTTCTCCAGATTGTTTCTTCTAAGTATAAAGGTACTCTCTTTATCTTCTTAAATTAATAGTAAATTATGAGATTAAAAAATTTTGAAATTTTGTGCAGTCATTAAAATTTAACAGAGGAGCTTTAAATTTTTTTTACATCTTTTCTCAAAGGAAAAAAATTTTAAGTTGCACACTCCTGTTGCCAATTTTTATACGTTATAGGTCCCAATTTTGGCACACCTGCTGCCATCCCCATCCCTCTTTATATCCTTATCCAGTCTCCACAAACAGAAGCATATCCTTCTGTATTATAGGGACATTGTTTCACCCATCTTCCTCTTTCTCAGTGCATAATTAAAATGGGCATCTTTCTAGTTAAGAAATTGATTCATAATTTTAGCATTTAGAGTAGTTGTTGATACTCTCTCTCTCGCCGGAGCAGAGTGAGAGAGCTCGCTGGTTCATTGTCGGACCAAGAGAGAGTCTTGGTCTGTTGCAGCGGGAGAGAGAGGGAGGATGGCTGTACAAGACAGTGGCTGCCCAACAGCATAAACTCCACGAAGTAGTAATAGCATATTCTTTCTGTTAGCTGAACCGTGTATGAGAAAAAAATAGGAAAAAAGAGAGATTTAGAGATAGAAATAACACCATAGAGAGAGAGGGAAAAAAAAGCAAAAACAGAGAAGCAGAGAGAATGAGATAAGGAGTTGTAAAGAGAATGGAGATTATCGCCGCCGGTAATGTTGCCGGTGAGAGAATGTGAGAGAGAAGGGTTTAGAGGGAGGGAGAGAGAGAGAGGAGGTAGATTTTTGGAATTTGTGCTCTGAGCCTCTGACCCATAATAAATGCTCAACTTTATTTTTTTAAGCCACAGATGCTCAAATAAAGAATCAATGGCCGATATGGCCAATATGGTTTTAGACTGCAAATTAAAAAGCGGTCCAGACAGCAACCGATCATCTCTGTATATATATATATATATATATATATATATATATATATATATATATATGTTAGATATGAAGGTTGAGATCTGAAGGTTGCCGGCGCTACACACCGAACTTGCACACCGGAGCGGCATCAGTGATCAGACGAAAGTAGATTAAAATTTACACAAATCGTCACTGTTTCTTCTTCAACGATCTTTCTTTGCTCTTCTTCTTCTCTATTTCACATCTCTGCGCATATATATATTTGAGCTCTGTTTTTGTGGCAATGGAAAACGTTACTAGCAAAAAATCCCCCATTTAAAAAAAAATCTGTTTTGACCTCCTTGTACACGTTTGATCAAAACAGAGCTGCCATGCACACCGAATCAAAGCTTCTTAACTTTGCTAACAGAGCAGCCATATAGTGAAGAAGAAGATGAAGATCCTTTTTAATCGCAAATAAAATTGGTGATTGAGGTTGTGATTATTTTTTTGTTTCCGACGGTGATGCTTTATCTATTTGTATAAAATTCTATGTATTTTTTTTTCTTTTTTTTATTTTCTTCCTATAAAATACATTTCTTTTTTTATTTTCTTTTTATTTTCTCTTTCTTTTTTTATTTTTTAAGTTTTTTTATATTTATTCCAGCATAGTGAAATCAATTTCTGATGTTTGAAATATATTTCCGACAGAGTGAAATACATTTTTCGGCGTAAAGAAATGTATTTTTGGTGTAGTGAAATGCATTTTTCGACGTAGTGAAATCAATTTCTAGCATATAAAATTCATTTTCTGACGTAGTGAAATAAGTTTTCGACCTAGTGAAATAAGTTTTCCGGCGTAGTGAAATAGGATTCTGGCGTAGTGAAATGAGTTTTCCGGTGTAGTGAAATGGGGTTCCGACGTAGTGAAATCCGGTGTCCGGCGTAGTGAAATCCGAGGTTGGGGTGGAGGTGACGTTGAAGGTTGTTGGGAAGGGGGGTATTTTTGTCCAATTTATGCCAAAAAGACTTTTGGCATGAAAGATCTTTGGGGAGGACTTTAAGCATGAAAATCTTCTAAAATAGGACCTTTGTCCAATTCCCCCTATTATTTATCCCTTTTATGATATGGTGGTTGTTGGGTTTTGCCATTGGACCAATTATGCGGTTCCTAGATGGATAATTTTTGGCTCCCACGTACATTTTCTATTCAAACCTGTATGATGGTTCTCACATTTTTTTTATTCAAACCTAAGGTTCCGTTTGATTGAGCCCGAATGGTTTGGTACGTTACTTAATGTATTAGTGAGCTTATTTAGTGCATGGATTCGTACTTTACTTGAACTTGATATATGGAAGAGTTTAAAAATAAGATTTAAGTTTGGCTTATTTATTTTAAAAGCAACGTTTTTAACGAGCCGATCTTGAGTAAGTGTGAATAGTTTGATTTTGTCTTACAATCCTATTAAAGAGTTGGGCTAATTAAAGCAGGAGATGAACAACACTACTAATCATCCATGGTACCATTGACAAAGCATCGTGCTCTTTCGGAGTTGAAGATGCTTTTAGATGTTTTTATCAATTGGATGAGAATTGAGATTGAGGAGGGAGAAGTTGCTAGGAATATACCCTAGCCATTAAATAATTAAGTCATATCAGCGAGGTGGTTTCTCAATGTTGCATTGAGCTTCATGATCATTATTGCATAGGGCCCATATATTGGAGCTAGTCCATTGAATCCTCTTCTCTTATTATTTTTATTTTTTATATTTTCTAAAGATTTTAAAGTCAAGCACATGTTTAGAAATGTGTTGATATCACTATATTATTACCGTAGGATAAAAAACAGTAACGGTAAATTTCTAGCCACTAAAGAAAGAAAAAGGAGTAAAGAAATAAAGAGTTTTTTTTTTTTTTTTTTTTGGGAAGATTTTAAAAAAAAAAAAAAAAATTTAAAAAAAAAAAAATTTTTTTTTTTTTTTTTTTTTTGCGAAAAGGTTTAAAGAAAAAAAAAAAAGTTACAGAGGTAACAAATTTTGGTTTGATGCTTTTTTTGGTAGTGTATAAGTCTCATCATCGGATAAGAGAGACTGTATCCTAAAAGTGGTCATTTTCAATCATGATGCGGAGGCAATGAGCATTTCGCAAGGCAATGAACATTTCGCAAGGCAATGAACATTTTGCAGGAAACGAGAGGGTTGGGGGTTGAGGATTGTGAATGCGGTATTGATAATTGCCAAAGTAATGGTGGCAGTAGGGGTGGGGACCAAGGGAATGAATGTGACATTGAAGTTAGGTCATGATTCCCCTCTAAGTGGTTGGGAACTTTATGAGATGGGATTCATGTGCAAATGCATTGGGTAGAGCCCCATCCCATGGGAGACTAGCCCTCTTATATACATAAAAAAAGAAAAAGAAAAAAAAAAGAAAAAGAAAAGTTGTTTAGTGATATGTCTTTTGAATATAAGATTTAGACAAATAAGTATGAGAAAAAAAATCATAACCCAATAGGTCTTTCATTAATTTTATATGATATATTTGCCCTTTTATAATGAGCCAACCGAATTATAATAAATAGTATAAAATCTTTTAAATAAATATATTTACTTTCCATAAAGGATAGGTCAGCTGGACATATCCCAGAAAAAACACAATTTTATTAATTCAAAATTGGAATCAAAACGTGTGCAAAGATATGTCACCTCCACATCAAAACAAATGTGAAGAAGGCGGGAAGCAGTGAAGCTTTGGTACACGATAGTCGTCCGAGTGTATGACAGTGGCTGGAGTGAAAGACGGTCATCGGAGTGAACGCCAGAGGCCTGAAAACCCATTCGGAGAGTGGTCGACATATACAAATACAATCGATCAAAACATAAAATAAAATTATTTGTTGCAGATAACATATATATGTGGAGGGTGACGACAACAATGGTGATTTTTTACTCTTGTTCTCCAATTATCATATAAATTAGTTATGTTTTTCATTTATAGATATCAAGTAATATGTATGAAGAACAATATATATTTCCTGATTTTTGCGTCATATATATTTATAATTTCATGGTAGTTATATATGTTTAAATGTTGATGTGTAAGATATGATGAATTTTGACATGGCATCCATGCATGCTTTTAATTTCTTCTGTTAAAGTGCCTAATACGCTTTTATATATATATATAT
>JAESVK010070743.1:0-13206 GCA_017140935.1 Hamamelis virginiana
TAAGTCCACATCATTCATTTCTTTCACAGAAATCCATACGGACTTATTCGAGTACCATTTGGTATCCGAAAATCAATTTCAAAGGCTTTACACCATAAAATCTTAAGAATTTAATTTTTCATGAAAACAATGGGAAAACCATTATTTTAATTTCATAAGAATTTTATAAGCACATTTGAAGGTGCTCAAAATATATTTTAAAAGAGAAAGTCACAATTTAGTGATTTAACTTTGAATTTGAGGTTTATAATAACATAAAATCAACATAAAAAATACCCTAACTATGATTACTCATATAACATCATACAAATAACTATTCTAAACATACATGCTCATAATAAATAAATAACCTAGACACATTAACTCACATAAAATCATAACTAAGTTAACCCTAACATGCATATTAACACATAATCAAAATAAAACCAACCTTATTCATGATGAACATACTATTATCCTATATTAAAACTACATCCTATTCTAATCATGCATATATATTAAATCAAATACAAAACAATCAAACTCAAACTAATCATAGTATCATTCATGAACAAATGAGAACATATTGTTCAATGATAAGGCCATTACCTCTCTCTTTTCTCCTCGATTGATCTTCTTTAAGCTCCAAGCTTATCGCTCTTCTTCTCCTTCTTCCTCGCCTTAGTTCTCTCCCCCAATGGTGTAAAACCAGATCTGTAGCCTCCTTCCTAAACCCTAGAATGCTCTTAACTTTTTGAACCTCCTTTCTCTAGCTCTATAATGAAGCATATATAGAGCTAGGGTTTAAAACCTTGAATGGTTAGGATTAATCCATCTAAAAATGATCCTAAGGCTTAGAATTAGTCATCCTAGGGTTTGCCAGTTGAAAACCTTTCGAATTATATTCAAAAAATCGAATCAAATCGGCCAAAATGGGTGGGGGAGCCTCAAACCTTCCAAAATTACAAAAATTGCACAAGCATTCTGGTGACCATCCAAGGCTGGACGGTTGGCCGTCCTGGGCTGGACGGTTGGCCGTCCTAGCTAGGACGGCCACCTTGTGAATCTTTCCCCAATTTTTCCCATTTTCAATGGGATTTCGTATTTTGGCCATATTTTGGTCAAATCTGATCCAAATTCGATGGTTCAGGGCTCAAAATGACCGTGTTTTGATCCACCACATCTTTAGAATGTTTTTGGGTTAAAAATACTTGACCATGGTCAAGGGTTTTAGCAAAAGCTAGCCAATTGACCCAGTTGTGCCAAAATTGGTCATATGACCATTCTTTGTTTTGTAAAATTGATCAATTAGGCTTGCACCACTTCTAAAAATATGGTTTTAATATGAAATTGGTACTTGAAAACATGTTTTGAAAATCTTTCATTTTGGTGAAAATGACCAATTCACAGTCGATTTGAACAAAACCCTAATTCAGCTCATTCTTACCCGTGCGATCGATTTTGGGAAGAATCTATCCCAACCATTCAAAGGTTCAATTGGTACTCCAAATACACTCCCCACATCCATATATACCTCATGAAACAATCCGTTTCGAATTCGGAGGTCATTCGGAAATTATACGAGAAAAAGGACGAAAATGCCATTCAAGTCGCAAAAACCCTAATTACCTATCGAGCTCTCATCAGAATGCTATGAAAATTTACAGGAATGTTCTAAAACACCTCAAAAGTCAAATGCAATACAAATGGGTTGATTCCAATCCAAATGTACACATGAAATAATGAATTGTCCTTTTCCTCAGAAAAGGGCAATTTGGGCAATTTGGTCTTTACAAGGCCAATTCCTCATCAAATGATCAGCTATTCTAGTTAATCATTTGCATGAACATATGGTAGAAATAATTGGTCAAAATAAGGTGTCCAAAGAAGCCCCTCGTTGGTGTTTCATGGCTTCGCCATGTAATACCAACGAAACAAAATGACATTTGCCACAACAAAAAGAGGAATGGTCAAACTAACTTCTCACAAACATTGAAATCTATTTCCTGAACAAACTCGGAATGAAAATAATTCTTGGAAGTCACACTTCCAATTATCTTATCCCTAGAGTCAACGACTCTTTTTGGAAAACTCATTTTCCAATTATCTTAAGGGACCAGAGTCCTTCTCGGAAGTTACACTTCCAATTATCTTGGAGTCAACGACTCTTCTTGGAAAAATCATTTTCCAATTATCTCAAGGGACCGATGTCCTTCTCGGAAGTTACACTTCCAATTATTTCAAAGTCAAACACATCAACAAACCACAAAACAAGCATTTATGTGATATCTCACTCACATAAGCATACACAAATCATCATTTTATGTGATACTTCTCTCACATAAACACATACAAATTCTCATCTTATGTGATACTTCTCTCACATAAAATAGTCCAGACTCATTATTCCTATGGTACATCTCCCATAAGAATTATTATTTATATAGTACTTCTCCTATATAAACATTTTCAAACCATTATTTTATGTTTCACATAAAACAATCCAAATTCATTGTTCATATGGTACATCTCCCATATGAACATATCATCAATTATATGGTACATCTCCCATATAAACCACTATTTTATGTTTCACATAAAACAATCCAAATTCATTGTTCATATGGTACATTTTCCATATGAACATATCATCAATTATATGGTACATCTCCCATATAAACCACTATTTTATGTTTCACATAAAACAATTTCAAACAATTCAAAATATTATTTCATGCTTCACATAAAATAATTCGAACTCATCGTTCATATGGTACATCTCCCATGTGAACATATCATCAATTATATGGTACATCTCCCATATAAAGCATTATTTTATGTCTCACATAAAATAATCCCACCTCATCATTTTATGTTTCACATAAAATAATTTCAAACAATTCGAAATGTTATTTCATGCTTCACATAAAATAATTCGAACTCATCGTTCAGATGGTACATCTCCCATGTGAACATATCATCAATTATATGGTACATTTCCCATATAAACCATTATTTTATGTTTCACATAAAACAATTTCAAACAATTCAAAATGTTATTTCATGCTTCACATAAAATAATTCGAACTCATCGTTCATATGGTACATCTCCTATGTGAACATATCATCAATTATATGGTACATCTCCCATATAAAGCATTATTTTATGTCTCACATAAAATAATTTCACATCACTATTTCATGTTTCACATGAAATATTTCAAACACATTATTTTATGTTTCACATAAAATAATTTCAAATCACATAAGACAATTCAAATCGTTATTTTATGTCTCACATAAAACAACTTCAAACTCATTGTTCATATGGTATACCTCCCACATGAACACATCCTCAATTATATGGTACTTCTCCCATATACAATGTTTTCAAAATCATCATTTCAAAATCATCATCCAAAATCATCATTTAGTGATAATTTTCATGCAAAACATGAACTAATTTTGGAAAAATTCGATCGAAAAAATAAAATTTGAGAAAATCAAAGAGGGGCACACTGGTGGCCGTCCTAGCCTGGACGGCTAGCCGTCCTGGGCTGGACGGTTGGCCGTCCTAGCTAGGACGGTCACCTTGTGTGAACCGAAATTTTTTTTGTTCTTTTTAAACCCCACATGCTCATGTGCACTCTTGTGCTCATTCTAAGCATTTCTAAGCCTATTTGGCTCCAAAACTCTCTCACTCTTGATCCTCAATCATCATAAACCCAACCAAACATTGGTTCATACCTTTGTTAACACAAGATCATCATTTCTCCAAGTTCTTCAACTTGTTTTCATTTGATGTGAACCTCTCCACTTCTCCCATACTCAACTCTCTTCAAAAATGTCTAGAGATCAATCCCCTCCACCCTATTCAAAGTATCCATTCTTGGAAGTCAAGGCTAGATACAAGGCACCATCATATGAAGACTCTCATCCACCATCTCTACTCTTGGAGCCTAAAACACATCTTTCGTATATTCACTCCAAAAATAATATAAGTTAAATTTCACCAATAACTCTTGATTCATATGCAATTGATTGAATTGAAATGCTTGTTTGCATGTTGTGATTGTTGATTTTCATATCATTATAACCTTTGGGAAAAGCATGGGAGCCCCATTTCATAGCTTCACAAGCTTGTCAATGGTGCACACCAAGTGTTTGATGAAATGCCTCAATGAAGTAAACTTTGATTTTTCAAATCAAACATATCCTAATCATGTTTCAATGATTTTTGTAGGATTTTAGAAAGTATTTGCCACGATCAATTACATTTGAAAATATCATTTTGAAAATATGCATATCACATGTTTGATAAAATGCCTAAATGGCACCATCATCCATTTTCTTCTTTACAAGTCATCTCATGTCAAGTAAAGTATCTCAGAAATTTTCAATGATGTTTAATTTGATTAAAACACCATCAATTTTAAATTTGAAACACTTTGGATTTTGGTGACACCACCCATGCCTTTGATAATAAATTGTATCATCCAATATGCACTCATCTTTTTGTAAAAATCATTTTGACAATGTATTGATCATTTTGGTTCATTCAAAGCATAAATTTTACTTCATTTCATGATATGTAATCAATAGTCATACTTGCATTGCATTTGAATCAAAGGTCATTTAGAAATAACAACATTTGCTTTGATGTGAATATAACACAAACGTGCTTGTGCAGCCCAATTTCGAAATCCGTACACGATACTCCTTGGGTAAGCTAATCAAATAGTGGGATTCAATGGAAACTCGGGACCTGTTGCAGGATGAGCTTGAGGACCTCCGCTCTTACTCGTCACCAGGTAACCTCCAAATTACATTATCAAATTCATCTACCTTCCCTTCTCACAAACTGATCAAACCGTGAACACTGTTTCAGGCACCTGACCCACCACGTCATTCTTTAGCTGGCGAGGGATCTAGCAGAGGGATAAGGAGGAGCTCTCGAAGACATTGACCAATCCTCTATGAGACATGGGGTTTCACTTTGAAAATCATATGTATTTTGCAAACATTTGTACCAAAACAAGTTTTATTCTCTCTAAAAGTGTATGTGTACTGTTAAAACTCATTCACTGCTATTAATTCTCTCACTTATGATCATGATTGAACTAATACCAATGTTTTAAAACTTGTAAATAGCAACAAAGTCAACAAAAATCAAAATCGGGGTCCCGAATACACAAAAACTCGAAAAAAAAAGTCGAAAACAAGCAAAATCGGCAAAATTGGGTGGCCAAATCCTGGTGACCATCCTAGCCAGGACGGTTGGCCGTCCACCCTAGGACGGTTAGCCGTCCTGCCTAGGACGGTCACCGTAGTGGCCCGCCCTATTTTGCCTATTTTGAGCAGTTTCCAATTTTTGGCTTTTTCAGTTTCTAATTTCTCTTCAAACCTGACCTAGGCCCATAAAAATGAACCCTTAGCAGCCTCTACAACCATCCTACAATAGTTTTAAGCATCATGGAGGCTCTCCCCCAGGTTTTGAAAAGATTTATGGCGAGAATGACTAAAGAAGACAAGAAGGTGTTCGCTCGCTACAACTTGAATGCATGTTTTTCTCTTCAACAAATCAAGATAGAAACCACGTTTCTCATTGCTGCAAGCCACTTTTGGGATCCCACAATTCATGTTTTCAACTTCAGCACCGAAGAAATATGCCCACTGTTGGAGGAATTCTGCGCGATCATGTCTGTTCCACTGAAAGAACCTTTTATCTTCCCACAGATTCGGCGTAAGTACACAACAACTCTCGCTTCTCTTTTTGAGATCACTGAAGGAGATGCTTCTACATTCATCGAAGGTACCAAACTTAATCTTCTGAAACTAGCTACTTCTTTTCTTCACCTCGGCTTGAATCAATCACCACTTCACGGCCCGTTCAACATGCCTTAGTTTTATGCCTTCTCGGGCAATTTTTCTTCTGTACTAGCTCTTTTCTGGTTCCATTAGAATTGTGTGAGCTAGTTTTACCCCTTTCTACATCACAAAACATGATGCCCATGATCCTCGCCGAAACTCTGAATGGCTTAGACAAACTTCACACCGACCCCAAAACTCCTTTTGAAGGTAGCCCCATTCTACTCCAAATGTGGTTGATTGAAAGGCTCAAATTCATCGCTCCTTCCACTGGTACTTCTTATCATGCTTCCTATCATCGTCGTGCCATTACCCTTCCTCGAGAGCGTACTTTACTAGAATGTTTGACTTTTCTGTCTACTCTCTCTTGGGATGACATCGAGTGGTATATACATGACTGGAGCTGTTCTGGCCATTATCTGCTCCGTTCTCCAGGTTATTCTGCGGTGATTTTGGTAGGGTTGAAACACACTTCTTTCTATTGGGCAACCTGACTGCTTCGCCAAATGGGGACCAAACAGACGATTCCATTTCTCTCAGAGCATACTTATACTTCCAAGGCGATCTATCCATCGATGGTAAAGGCTTTGATGTCAAGGTGGCCATCTGTATTGCGCACAACTCACATTGATTTCTCTCATGGGCCTTTTGAACTGGATAAGGTTTATAAACAATGGTTGTCTCAGGATATGGGTACTCGGGGACAAGAAAGGAAGGCTAGGATCTCAGGACTTGTTGAAAATCTCTCATCTGAAGAGCGAGGGGACACTTCGTTACTTCCACTTAATGCTTTACAAGTAGTACTTTACAAGAGAAGAAGAGATGATGACTCTGAAGAAATTTCTAGGAAGGAACAAGGAATTGACAGAACTTTTGAAATATATTTCCCATGCTTTTTATTATTTAGAATGAATGGAATTAGAATCATATGGCATGTAATAGACCTTTGAAAGGTTTCTCTTCATCTCATGAATAAAAGAATTCTATCTTTTTAGTTTTGAATAAATCACTGCAAATAATTGCAATTGAAAACAAACACAGGGTTGTTTTGCCTTAAAGAATTGGACCGCACCCAAGGTAACTTTATGGGCTGCCTACATATCTCCATCCTTTGAATATTTCTTTTCTTCATAAAACTTTCAACTTTGTTTTGAATACTTGGAGAATCAGGTCCTTGTAGTTCATGGATCAATTGAAAAGCTTTTTCTTTTTTTTGAATGCTCTACTTTTTGCCTAGGCAGCCTTTGCAGGTTTTCTACCTAGCGAGCTCTTGCCCTAATTTTTGCCTAAGTAGCCTTTTCAGGTTTTCTACCTAGCGGGCTTCTTTTTTTATTATTATCATTTTTATTTTTATTTATACATGATACTTTTTCAATTGATCCAAATTGGTAGGTTGAGAGAATTCGATCCCATCTATGTCCATAAGACGCACGGCTCCGCCTGATAATATCTCTTTGATGATGTAAGGTCCTACCCAACTTGGCTTGAACTTCCCTCTTGGATCATGAATCGGCATTCTGATTTCTTTGAGTACCAAATCCCCTTTCTTTAAGCCCCTGTTTTTAACTCTCTTGTTGAATGCTCGAGCTATTCTTCTCTGATAACCTTGAACATGGTATAGGGCCTTCAATCTCTTCTCGTTAATTAGTGACAGCTGCTCATATCTATCCCTCATCCAATCGACTTCTGCTAGTTGGCTTTCCATAACTACCCTTAGTGAAGGTATCTCTAACTCAATTGGTAACACTGCTTCCATACCATACACTAACGAGTAAGGCGTAGCCCTAGTTGACGCCCTAATGGATGTGCGATAGCCCCACAATGCCAGAGGCAACTTCTCATGCCAATCATTGTACATATCCGTGGTCTTCTTCAAAATGGTCTTTAAATTCTTGTTAGCTGCCTCTACTGCTCCAATAGTCTGCGGACGGTTAGGAGAGGAATGGTGATGTACTATACCATATTTCTTAAGAAGCTCCTCAGTCTCTTTTTTGAAATGTTGCCCATTGTCTGAAATAAACTCACGTGGCACTCCATACCGGTAGATGATGTTGCACTGTATGAACTTGGCAACCTGCTTAGCATTCAAAGTCTTGTACGACGCTGCTTCTACCCACTTGGTAAAGTAATCAATAGCCACCAGTATGTACTCGTGCCCATTCGAGGCCGCAGGAGTGATCTTGCCGATGATATCAATGCCCCATGTTGCAAATGGCCATGGTGATGACATGGTAGTGAGTGGCATGGATGACTGATGCTTACCACTTGCAAACACCTGGCACTTATGGCGTTTCTTAACATGTTTAGCACAATCATTTTCTAAGGTCGACCAATAGTACCCCAGTCTCAGAATCTTCTTCGCAAGCATATACCCATTCATGTGTGGAGCCCCTGCCCCTTCATGTATTTCCTGAATGATCCGTTCTGCTTCATCTTCTGTTACACACAAGAGATGGACACCGTCAAAAGACCTTTTATACAATTTCCCACTGCACAAGATGAACTGGCTAGCCAACCTTCTCAAAATTCTTCGATTAACAAAGGATGCTTCTGGTGGATACTCCCCTTTTTCTAAGTACTGCTGAATATCATGATACCATGGCTTCCCGTCGTTTGGTTCTCTTTCCCTTAGGGCACAACAGTAGATGGGTTCTTCTCTAGATTCAATGATCATTGGTGCTATTCCCCCTTCTATTGGGATCTCTGCCATGGATGCTAGAGTGGCTAAGGCATCCGCAAACTTGTTTTTTTGCCTAGACAGGTAAAAGAATTTTATTTGACGGAATTCTTTCACCACTATCTCTAGATAATCGTGATACGGCAACAGCTTCTCATCCTTAGTCTTCCATTCTCCTCTAGTCTGGCATATGATAAGGGCTGAATCTCCATACACTTCAAGCTCTTCTACTCCCAAGGCCAATGCTGATTCTAAAGCTAGAATGCAAGCTTCATATTCAGCTATGTTGTTGGTTGCCTTAAAGTTCAGTTTCACTGCCACAGGTATCATCACATCTTCTGGCGTTTCCAGACAAACTCCTATACCACATCCTTTCCTATTCAATGCTCCATCAAAATGCGCTTTCCACACTTTCTTCTCTACCACAAGGATTTCTTCATCTGGAAACTGGTAATTGCCATTGTCTGCTTGTGAAGTAGCGCATTCTGCCAGGTGTTCTGCTATAACTCTTCCTTTTACTGATTTCTGCAGTACAAACCGAATGTCGAATTCTGACAATAACAATAACCACCGCGCTGTTTTATAGGACAAAGTAGGCTTCTCAAGCAGATACTTCAACGGGTCCATTCGACTGATCAAGAGTACTTGGAAAGACATCATGTAATTGCGAAGCTTTTGAGTTGCCCATACCAATGCCACACATGTCTTGTCCAAAGCACTATAGTTCACTTCATAATCCGTCATCTTCTTGCTGAAGTAGTAGATGGCATTCTCTTTCAAGGATTCTTCAAGATATTGAGCTAACATAGCTCCCATCGCGGTTTCGGTGACAGTTAAGTAGAGTAATAACGGTTCACCTTGTCGCGGGGGAACCAGTATTAGTGGATTGCTCAAATACCTTCTGATGGTATCAAATGCCTCTTGACATTCCTCATTCCACTTAGTCGGTACATCCTTCTTTAGCAGCTTGAAAATTGGCTCGCAGATAGTCGTCAACTGAGCTATGAAACGGCTGATAAACTGAATTCTTCCCAAAAATCCCCGGATTTCCTTTTCTGTCTTTGGTGGTTGCATCTCCATGATGGCTTTGATTTTCCCCGAATCTACTTCTATCCCTCTCTGTGTGATCATAAAACCAAGCAGCTTTCCAGCAGTCACTCCAAATGCACATTTCTGAGGGTTCAAACGCAGCTTGTACTTGATAATTCTTTCAAAGAACTTCTTCAGAGCAGCTAAATGTCCTTCCCTATCCACAGACTTCACGATCATATCATCTACGTACACTTCCACCTCCTTGTGAATCAAATCATGCAGCAGTGTGATAGCCATCCTTTGGTATGTCGTGCCAGCATTCTTAAGGCCGAAGGGCATAACCTTATAACAAAATGTCCCCCATTGTGTGATGAAGGCAGTCTTTTCCATATCTTGAGAAGCCATTTTGATCTGGTTGTAACCCGAAAAACCATCCATAAAAGATAAGAGTGCATGGCCAGCAGTGTTGTCAACCAATACATCTATATGAGGCAGAGGGAAATCATCCTTAGGACACGCATTATTGAGATCTCTGAAATCAACACACATTCGTACTTTCCCATCCTTCTTAGGCACTGGAACGATGTTCGCTAACCATTCGGGGTACTCCACTACTTGCAAAAAACCGGCGTTTATCTGCTTGACCACCCAATCCTTAATCTTCAAGGCCCATTCTAGCTTCATTCTGGCTTCATTCTTCAAAACCTCTACCAATGATTCTCTCTCTTGCGGCGACAGTGTTGATCCAATTTTAATTATTTTAGGTGATTCATCCGTCCCTAAATTGATTGAAATTAATTCATCCATGTTAGGTTGAGCGTGCCCCTTTCCATATTGCTCGTCGAGCTCAGGAGGAACATCCTCTCGCGGGTCTATATTCATGCCATACAAATCCAGAGATGATAAAAAAGAGACACTGCAAGAGAGGTGAGAAGAGAATGAATATATCTTTTATTAATTGAAAGGGGAATAACAGAACACAAAAAATAAAACAAACTGACACTCGTACCTCCTTAAATGAGGTTGAGGTTTTTATTGGAAACAAGGAATTCCTACACTACTACAAAGAAAGCAGGGAAATCCTATTCTACTGAAGACACCTACAAGTTATCATAAGATGGAAGTGACTCGATCCCCTCACATTCATGGATGAAAGGACAATCTTCTAAGCCCCAGTTTGATAAGGGTAGAATTGTGGGTTTAATTGGATTGATCGCCTTGACTTCATAAGTATGCAATTCGAGACACAGAACCGCCCGCTCGAACATATCTATCATGGCACCAGCATCAAGGTCTTCAACCCAATCCTTTTCTTTCTTACGGGTCTCACTAGTAACAATATCATCATCCACTGAAGCAGTAAGAGAGCACCATTCATCACCGAAGAAAATCTCAAACCCAGGTACACTGATCTTCTGATCCTCAAGGTAGCATGGTTCAGGAAAACCACAATATGGAAAGTCATCACCTTCCTTGACAAAAGCCCCATTCAAAGTTGGTCTGTATGGCTCAAGGGTTGAATCAGGGGTTCGTCCTTTCGCCCTCACGGAGTCTTTCTCTTTCTTCTTTTGAGCCATTTTCTTCTTATCTTCCTTAGTGGGTTGATAGCCTAGCCCATAAGGATGAATAGCAGACGGGTATTTCACAGTATCAGAAATGCCTTGCAATCTTCGGCCCAATCCCATTCCAGGGAAGAATCCCATTCCTTTCATGATCTGTCCTACGTGTAGATTCCCATGAGGATTATAATCAAGAGGTATCAACTCCTTCTGCACGGGCTCTCCTTCGATAGCCTGTACATACTCGAACCCTGACAGTAACACTTCTGACGACTCCTGGCTGATCTCACAGATTGGCACTCGACTATTTTGGTTCATTTCCATATCTCCCTTCAAAGTGACCACTGACCCCTGATAAGGAAACTTGATCTTTTGATGAAGTGACGAAGGTACAGCCCCAGTCGGATGAATCCACGGTCTTCCCAAAAGCAGATTAAAACTGGCTGGCACATCTAGGATCTGAAAATCAATTTTGAATTCAACTGGCCCAATAACAACTGGAAGAGTCACCATTCCCACAACTTCTCTGCGAGTGTTATCATAAGCCCTGACAGTTTGTCCTGATGGCGAAAACTTAGATGGTTCAATCCCCAATGTAGTAGTAGTACTGAGTGGACATACATTCAATGCTGACCCGTTGTCAACAAAAACTGAGGGAACCCTCTTTCCCATGATATCCACTGTGATGTACAAAGCCTGTAGATGATTACTCCCACTCTCGGGTAAGTCAGATTCAGTAAATGAGATGGACGGTCCATGATGAACCGGATTTACCAAACCTACCAAACCCTCAGGGGACGTATCAATAGGAACCTGCACCTGATTGAGCAACCGAAGCACCGTCTGCCTGTGTTTCTGTGAAGCCATAAGCAATCCCCAATGGTAATGTTAGCCTGTGTTCTCTTCAACTGTTTTAGTATCTCTTCCTCTTCTTCTATGACATCTGATCGCTGACCCTTCTCTAATTCCCCGAACGGATTACTGGCTTCCAAATGAGCTGGCTTGAAATGGCGTCCGCCTTGAGTCAGATGGTCTACTTCCTCATCACTAGCCCATAAATTCTCTATCGTCTCAGGTGTGCTCATAAGATCCTCCCACTCAATCATACCAATCAAATCTCTACCTTCCCCGGTGATATTCGCGACTGAAGAGGTTCTATTCTCAAACTGTTTCTGCATGATATCCTGACTCAACCCTTCGGGTGAAGAAGGAATAACTGGTTCAACTTCTGCAGGCAAATCATCCCACCCCGTTGGAATGATAGGTTCATCAGAAATCTTTCTCGATGAATAGAGCACATAATAATAAAATTTGCCGCTTGATTCTCCTAACAATCCGACCTCCGGGTCTCCAGCTAGATATCTCTCCTTCAATTGACGTTGAAAATTCCCACTTCTAGGAGCTTCTTCGAGAACTTCAGGTTACTCAGGTTCTTCATACTGATACAACTCTTCATCATCAAGTAAATCCTGAATCAATTTCCCTAAAACTCTACAATTCTCCGTGTCATGCCCGAAGATGTTGTGGTACTGGCAAAAAGGTTTATGGGAGCGGGGTATGAGTGGGGTAATGAGGCCTTGGGACCGAGCTTTGTTGAAGGCTTCAGTTAGGGTAGTTTTGAGTGGGACATATGGGCGGATTGGGTGACGAATTTTTGGGTCGTCGAGGCCCAGGGCGTTGATTTGAGCTGGTGGCGGTACAGCATGGGTTGGGAGAGGATTACTGGTGACATTTGGTTGACTTGGTGGATTTGGCGGGGCAATGACTTTCTTGTCAATGAGGTCTTGGATTTCATGGCGAAGGCGCATGCATTGGTTGGTGTGATGGCCCTTAGATTGGTGGAACTGACAATACTAATTTTCTTTGAAATTTATGGGCAAATGATCTGTAAGAGGCCGGGGTTCCAAAGGGGTAAGGAGACCACGTGCCTTCAATTTCTCAAGGACACGTTCTAGGGACATGTATAGATTGGTGAACTGGCGGGTCGGCTCTCTAGCTTGGAATGAGCGATTTGGTTGGGTAGCTTGAACAGGTTGGGCGATGGCATTGACTTCAGGGTTGGGTTTGCGGTTGAGAGGTGGTTGGCGGTTT